>JAPKLX010000058.1:365720-563209 GCA_026898415.1 Leonotis leonurus | reverse complement strand
GGATTTTGAATCCCTCGTTTATTCATAAATTTTTTTTTTCTTTTATTTGGGTTTTTAATTATCGGGGTATTACAAGCACTTAAGACAACAACTTACATACTGAACAAAGTACCAACTAAGGCGGCTGCTAAAACGTCTTATGAGCTTTGGACTGGACGAAAGCCCAGTCTTAAGCATCTACATATTTGGGGTTATCCAGCTGAAGCGAGGCCTTACAGGCCCCAGAAAAAGAAATTGGACAACAAGACAGTTAACAACTACTTTATAGGCTAATCTGAGCATTCAAGGGGCTATAAATTTTACGATCCCACAAATAGAAACATCATTGAGACAGGAACTGCAACTTTCTTTAAGGAAGTTGAGTTTGGGGGGAGAAAAAGAATTAGAGATATCACCTTTGAGGAGGATTCAAACTTGAATCCTACTGCTGCTTCTAGTAGTGCTCAGGTTTCAATTCCTGTTATTACTCGAGAAGCAGATTTGGAAGAACCTCAACCTGATAAGTGATATTATTGAAGATATCCTCATTCAGAATGATCAAACTCAACCACCTCAAGAGCAACCTCAAGAACAAGTGCAATTAATAAGATCCACTAGATAAAGGCGGGGTGTCATTCTTGAGGATTATGAAATCTACCTCATGGAAACTGTAGAACATAATGGACTGATGGAAAATGATCCAATCAATTTCCGTCAGGCCATGCAAGATGAACACTTCCAATAGTTGATTGATGCCATGAATGAGGAGTATAAGTTTATGCAAGACAATCAAGTTTGGGAACTTGTCCCATTGCCAGAAGGTGCAAAACTCATTGGTTGTAAAAGAATTCTTAAAACTAAAAGGGATGCAAATGGTAATGTGGAGAAGTATAAAGCTCGTCTTGCAGCTAAAGACATTACTCAGAAGGAAGACATTGATTATTCAGAGACTTTCTCTCCAGTATCATCAAAAGACTTTTCAGAATAATCATGACACTTGTTGCTCATTTCGATCTTGAGCTACATCAGATGGATGTCAAGAAAGCGTTTCTCAATGGAGACATTAAAGAAATGATTTACATGCAGCAACCAGATGACTTCGAATTAGGAGACTCGAAGGAAATGGTTTTCAAACTCAAGAAATCCATCTATGGGCTCAAGCAAGCTTCTCGTCAATGGTACCACAAATTCCATGAAGTAATTACCTCGTTCGGATTTGAGATAAATGTAGTGGATGATTGTGTGTATCACAAGTTCAGTGGGAGTAAGTTCGTGTTCCTGTTCCTTTATGTGGACGATATAGTAAGTTCGTGTTCCTGGTCCTTTATGTGGACGATATCTTGCTGGCCTCAAATGATATGAACTCCCTTCAGGACACCAAGAGATTTCTCTCGAAGCACTTTGAGATGAAAGATCTTGGAGAAACCTCTTTTGTATTTGGAATCCAGATACACCGTGATAGATCTAAGGGTGTTCTTGGGTTATCACAAAAGAGTTATATTGATAAAGTACTTAAGAGGTTCAAAATGCAAGATTGCAAACCAGGAGATATCTCTATTGCTAAAGGAGAGAAATTTAGCCTTAAGCAATGCCCTAAGACTAACCTTGAAATTCAGGAAATGCTAAATATTTCTTATGCTTCGGCAATAGGAAGTCTTATGTATGCTCAGGTATGTACGCGTCCGGATATTGCTAACATAGTAGGGATGTTAGGTCGATATTTAAGTGACCTTGGGATGATGCACTGGATAGCAACCAGAAGGGTTATGAGATATCTACAGAGAACAAAAGACTACATGCTAGTCTACAGAAAGTCAGATCACTTGGAGGTCGTCGAATATTCAGATTCTAACTTTGTTGGATGCCAAGACAGTAGGAAATCCACAACTGGATATGTCTTTCTACTGGTTGGAGGAGCTATATCATGGGAGAGTGTTAAACAGACACTTGTGGCTTCTTCCACCATGGAGGCAGAGTTCATAGCATGTTATCAGGCTACAAATCATGGAATCTGGCTGTGAAACTTTGTCACCGGGCTGCGAATTATGGATACAATTGAAAAACCACTCAAGCTTTATTGTGACAATAAGTCTGCAGTTATGTATTCCAACAACAACAGGAGCTCTTCGAAGTCAAAGCACATTGACATCAAGTTCCTCATTGTGAAAGAAAAGGTGCAAAATAAACTTGTATTGATAGAGCAGATAGGAACTGACTCCATGATAGCGGATTTGTTTACTAAGGGCTTGATGCCCAAGGTCTTTCATCAGCATGTTGCTAACATGAGTGTGTCTTCATTGGATGATGTAGTATAGATTCAGTGAGAGTTGTATTTAGTTGCTTTTCGATACTCCAGACATTTCTTTGTACTGAATTCATTTCCTTTAATGTAGTTAGTTTCTCGATCAAAAATAAAGTTCTAGTCATTTATTCTGCATTTGGTAACCTTTGCCTAAAGTTTAAAGGTCTAAAGAAGACCATTCGAAAATAGATGCTATATCTGATTTTCGTGATACTATCTGATCTATGTCGTTTGATTGTGTTTGTATATGTGATTAATGTTGGCCTAGTTGAGCTATATTTGGCAAACGCTGCTTTAGTCCTTGCATGAATGAGGTCAATGGACGAGATTGTTAAAGATATACAGAACTTATGATAGTATATTGGTTTAAGTGCTTATTTGGTAATACATTATAAAGTTATATATGGTGCCCAAGTGGGAAATTGTTGGATTAATTTCTATTTAATCTCAATGTGGTCACATATATAATTATTTAATGTATTAATTGCTATTATAAAAGTTATATATACCTAAGTGTAATTATTATAATCATTGATGGACTGACCAATAATTTCAATTAAGTTATTATGTATAAAAGAAATGGATGGTCCCCAGAAGTCAGATGATACTCTACGTTATTTCTCCCCCATTAGATTTAGCGTGATAGAAAGAGACGGCTGATCATCTGGAAGATCCATCAAGCATCCAAATCAATTCAATTATCTACTGTTTTTCATCCATGGAGAATCCTAGTCAGTATCCTAAAATTTAAGCTTCATATAATGCTTCAGAATATTTATGTTAGAGAATTATATTTTAGGATTTACTGCGTTAAGTTTCTAGCATTGTGAATCATATCCTAACACGCTTAATCAGCGCTTCAATTTCTTGGATATTGGTTGAGATAGAGAGAAAATTCTAGTATCAGATCTAGGTTTAATCAACATCAATTCTAAATCGAAAACGTACGAATTGATTATTTGTTTATTTATCTTGGAATTCTTGTTTGGTATATTTTTGTTCGTGTTTTAATCATGTTTTGTGTCTCGTGTCATCCTCTTTTCGTTCATTTTCGTTCTTGTTTGGTGCGTTTTTATGTCGGGATGTATTTTGTTGTGAATTTGATGTAGGTGGTGAAATTGTGCCGAAGAATGGTGCCAAGGAGTGCAATTTGGTCCGGAGGAGTGTATTGGGTGAGTCGGGATCGAGCTGGTGGTGCGGGAGGTGAGCCGGGCGAGCCTCGAGACAACCAAGGCCACCCCGCGGGCGCTAGACATGCAGCACACACTGGAACCTAGCGGGCGCTGGATGCGCGGAGCGGAAGCGGACAGAGTGCCAGGTCCAGCGGCCGCTGGAACCCCAGCGGGCGCTGGCCCGGCGAAGCTTGAGGACAGAATGCAGCACACAGCGCACGCTGGAACCCCAGCCACCGCTGCGCGTGAATTAAGAGCACGTTTTTCCTTCGTTTAATTAGAGATTTTCAATTATTAGAAACTCTCTCGCTCATATTATTATCGTAGAATGCTATTTTCATCGTTTTTCCTAGAATTAGAACGCTACTTCCTACGGATTGAAGAGCAATTACTTTTGGATCTTGGATTTAATTTAGTAAGTGATTTTATCTATGAAATTCTTCCTTGATTTATTTCCAATCTCCATGAGTGCTTAAATTCTATCTAGGGTTTAGATGTTCTAGTTCTTCAATTGATATCTCAATTCTTACATGCTTGTTGATTAATTCTTGAACTCGAATAGAATTAGATGCTTGATCAACATTTAATTCACCTTAGATTCTAGAATAGATCGAGAGATTATTTTTGTGTTGGACCTAGAATTAATTAACCCCCAATTATAATCGGGAACATTGAATTGAAATTTGTAATCTAATTATTGAATTCCCTTTTGTGTGGTTCACATACGAGAGTTAGAATCACCGTTTAATAATCAAATCCGTGTGTTAGATGTTAAACAACTTAGGGGACTCATAATTGAATGTCAAATGCATGATTGAATGAGATGTTAATTGTCGAATGAATGAATGTGTAAGCCCTAGGCTTCAATTCTTTGGTTTATTAATTCCTTTAATTGCATTATTAGTTTAGCTAAAAAGGTTATCTTTTGATTATAGTGTTTAGAAGTGTTTCCATTAAAGTCATATAGTATTATTAATTGATAGCCCTGCATATTTCCTACGAGATTCGACTAGGGTCAACTTATCGTGTACAATAGATCTCGTTAATTGTGAGGACCTAGATATACAAAATTGGTTGAACAAATTTTGGTGCCGTTTCTAGGGAAAGCTATAGGCGTCTCAATTTTTAGTGCTATTTGTTTTTGTTTTTTGTGATTTTTCTTCTTTTGTGCTGTTTCTGTTACTATTGTCTTGTGTGTTATCTCGTATTGTTCGTGTTTGTCTTGCGTCAGTTGTGTTTACTTATTTATTTCTATTTGTTTTTATTTAGGGTCTTTTTCCCGCAAGTTACGTTTGACTCGTCTGCTGTGGGTGATAGGCCGTTTATGCACGGGCGTCGTAGTCTGAATTTGAGAGTAGCACCTGTGTTTGACAACGTGCATCGCCGGTGGGTTCTGCGAGCAATAAACCTGGACGGGGAAAATGAGAACGAGCATCTCTTGCAATTGGAGTACCATTCACATCACTCGGACGAATCTGATACAGACATCAGCGAGACCAGCTCGAAAACAGTGATGGCAGCTCGTCAGATGAGAGACTTGGCCAGACCAGTCATAGGGGCTTCAGCGTCACCGATCGTTCTGGGTCAAGCTGCTCGAAATTATGAACTGGAGAGCATTCACTTCAATCAGCTTCCGTCATTTTATGGAATGCCCGCAGAAGACGCGTTGAACTTCATCAAGACCTTCCCTCTTGGAGGTCTGAATGAAGATCAACTGAAGATGCGGTGTTTTCCGTATACACTGAAGGACAGAGCAAACACTTGGTTCATGTCTCTGCCACCTAATTCTTCTTTGCAGAACTGGAACCAAGTTTCAGAGAAGTTCATGTCTAAATGGTATCCGAATCAAAAGACTCAGGAGGTGAGATCACAGCTGGTGAATTTCACCCAGATGGATGGTGAGCCGCTTGGGAGCGCTTTAAAGGTCTACAGATGCAGTGTCCACATCATAATCTCCCACCGGAGCTGCTCAATCAGTTTTTCTACGAAAGCTTGCATCAGAATTTCCAGTATATGGTTGATAATGCGGCTGGAGGAGACATCGGGAGCAAGACAGCGGAAGAGCTCACCGAGATATTCGAGTCCATGGCGGATAACTCTCAGCAGAGGAGTTCTCGGGTTTAGAAGAAGAAGGTGAACGAAGCCACGTCTAGCAACAACATGGTCCGACAGCTAGCAGAGCTTACTAGGCAGGTGCAGGCTATTCAAACAGCTGATGAGCAACCCCGCAGAGCTTATGGGAACGAGACATGTGGCATCTGCGGAGAATTCGGGCATGGAGCTAACATCTTTCCCAGTGCAGTAGAGCCACCTATTGAGTTTGAGGAGCAAGTTAATGCACTGCAAGGGTTCCAGCCTCGGCCTAAGTTCAATCCATACTCGAACTCCTATAATCCAGGCTACAGATATCACCCTAATTTCTCATGGAGACAACAGCCTCAGCAAGGGCAGCAGGGGCCACCACAACAGGTATTTCAGCAGTTCACACCACCGCAATAGCAGTTCGTACCGCCACAACAACATCAGGCTCAACATCAAGGCGTACCTAAGTCATCAGTGGAGGAGAACTTGAACAAGTTCATCCAAGCCAGCCACCAGAGGTTCGAGACCGTAGAAGCATCTATGAAGAGAATCGAGACTCAGGTGGGCCAGTTGGCAGGCACCCTGGGAGAGCTTGTTCAGGCAGTTACAGTGCTGCGTAGCGGGAAGGTAGTCGACAACAAAGTGGAGATGCCACTTGATGACAGTGATGATAAAGTGGAGGAAGAGAGTACTCCACTCGCCCCTCCTGAAGAGAAAGCAAAAGAAAGAGAAGTTCATAAGGCCGAGAATCCTTATAAGCCTCCTATTCCTTTTCCCGGACGACTCAGAAATGAGAAGCAGGACCAACAGTTTCTTGACTTCTACAAGATGCTTTCAAAAGTGAATGTCAATCTCCCACTTTTGGATGTGATCAGGAACGTTCCAGCTTACGTGAAATTTTTCAAAGAGCTAGCATCTAAGAAGAGAAGATTCGTGGAAAATGAGAAGATTGTTGTGTCAGAGGTCACCAGTGCAGTTCTGAAGCACCAGCTCCCACCGAAGTAGACTGATCCAGGTAGCTTCATGATTAAAATTTCTCATGGTAATGGTAAGTCTGTCTCTGGTATGCTTGATCTAGGGGTCAGGATTAATTTGATGCCTTATTCCATATTCTTGAGATTGGGACTGTGTAATTTACAGCCTACTAGGATGTCTCTGCAGTTAGCTGACATGTCAATTAGATACCCTAAGGGAATTATCGAGGATATTCTTGTTAGAGTAGGTGATTTTATTGTACCTGTTGATTTTATGGTTCTAGATGTAGGTGAAGTGCATGACACATGTAGTGAGCATACTATTCTGTTAGGGAGGCCTTTCATGGCTACGACTAACACTCTCATTGACGTAAAGAATGAGAAGTTACAGATGACTGTTTTAGGAGAGACTGTTTCCCTGTTTGTCAGAGAAATTTCACCACATCCCGTGCAATCTTTAACTGACAATTGCTCTTTCATTTATACTATTGATGCCTTGGCCGAGATGGTTTTTACGTAGGGTGCAGGTGCATCTGAAGATGAATCGAAAGAAGTTAACGGTCAAGAGTGGGGTTTTGTAGACGTTCACGAGGAGTTAGAGGATGCTAGCAGTGTATACGAGTTGGAGATAATTGATATTCGTGAGGAGGACCTGTTTCCCGACTCAAGTGTGGGGGTGCTCGAGGTTCTTAAGTGTGAAGAGGAGAAAGAGCCACTCAGTAGCCCAGTGGAGCTTAAGGAGCTGCCTAAGCACCTTAAGTACGTATTTCTAGAAGAAGGCAAGACAAAGCCGGTAATCATCTTTGCCGAGATCACTCTTGAACAAGAAGAAGAACTAGTGGCGGTCCTCAAGAGTAACAAAGGAGCATTCGGGTGGAGCCTAGAACACATTAAAAGGATCAGCCCTTCTATGTGTATGCACCGGATCGTCTTAGAGGAAGGGGCGAAGCCATTTCATGACGGCCAGCGAAGACTCAACCCCAGTCTGATGGAGGTTGTTAAGAAGGAAATCCTGAAGCTTCATGAGGAGGGATTGATATATCCAGTGGCTGAGAGCAAGTGGGTGAGCCCAGTTCACGTTGTATCGAAGAAATGAGGTATTACTGTGACAATTGGTTTCCACGAGGCTCACCACCGAATGTCGCATGTGCACAGACTACATGAAGTTGAATGCGGCTACCCGCAAAGACCATTTCCTTTTACCTTTTATCGATCAAATGTTAGATAAATTAGCTGGACACGAATTTTTTTTTGAGGGTTTGTCTGGCTATTATCAGGTGGCGATTACTCCGAAAGATCAAAGCAAGACCACTTTTACTAGCCCGTTGGGTACGTATGCATACCGGATGATGCCTTTCGGCCTTTGCAATGCTCTAGGGATTTTCCAGAGGTGCATGCTCTCTATATTTTCAGAGATGATAAGCGACTTCATAGAGGTATTCATGGATGACTTTTCAGTTTTTGGTAATTATTTTCCTGACTATTTGAAAAAGCTTGATCTTGTTCTTAAGAGATGCATTGAATGTAATTTGGCTCTTAGTTGGGAGAAAAGTCATTTCATGGTTACTAGTGGTATTGTGTTAGAGCATGTTGTGTCAAATAAGGGGATAGTTGTTGATAAGGTGAAAGTTGATGTTATTGAACAGCTACCCCCACCTATAAATGTAAAAGAGATTCGAAGCTAGGACATGCGGGATTTTATCGTAGGTTTATTAAGGATTTTTCCAAAATAAGCCAACCATTATGTCGTTTGCTTGCTCAGGACGTTCCTTTTGTGTTTGATGATAATTGCATGCATGCTTTTAACACTTTAAAAGAGAAGTTGATTTCTGCGCCTATTGTTGTTTCACCTAATTGGTCTAAGCCTTTTGAAATTATGTGTGATGTATCTGATTTAGCTGTAAAAGCCATGTTAGGACAGCGTGTTGACAATATGTCTCGTGTAATTTATTATGGTAGTTTGACTTTGAATGAAGCACAAATAAATTACACTACGACTGAAAAAGAGATGTTGGCTGTCGTGTTTGCTCTTGATAAATTCAGATCTTACATCATAGGTTCTAAGGTGATAGTACATAGTGATCATTCTACACTTAGATATCTGCTCACTAAGTCACAAGCCAAACCTCGACTTATTAGGTGGATATTTTGTTGCAAGAATTTGATTTAGAAATTAGGGAAAGAAGGGGTAGTGAAAATCACGTTGCCGATCACCTCTCTAGGTTAGAGAATATTAAGGATTCTTTAATTGTTTTTAAGCATGATAAGATTCCTGATTCTTTTCCCTATGAGAATGTGTTTGAAATATCTTCTTTCTCGTGGTATGCTGATATTGTAAACTACCTTGCTGCTGACAAGACACGTGATGATCTAACTTTCCAAGAGAAAGCAAGGTTTTTAAGATTGTGCAGGTACTACTATTGGGAAGATCCGTACCTTTTCCGTCTAGGAAAAGATGAGATGATCCGGAGGTGCGTGCCGGAGAATGAGCAACCGAGTGTCCTTTCATTTTTCCACGAAGCTGAGTGTGGGGGGCATTTCGGAGGCCGGAAGACCGCCTTTAAGGTTCTTCAGTCTGGTTTGTACTGGCCTACTCTCTTTAAAGATGCTCATGCTTTTTATGCTCCATGTGATAGATGCCAAAGAGTATGGAACATAGGCCATAGGAATTAAATGACTCTCGTTAATAATCTTGTTGTTGAGATTTTTAACGTGTGGGGGATTGATTTCATGGGACCGTTTCCTAGCTCTCACGGTTATTCGTACATTCTTGTCACTGTAGATTACGTGTCCAAGTGGATGGAGGCGATCCCCATGAGGACATGTGATGCTAATGTCGTGTTAAAGTTCGTGCAGGAAAACATTCTTCACAGGTTTGGATTCCCAAAAGCGATCATTATCGACGGAGGGAGGCATTTCTGTAATAAGCTCTTTGAGAAGCTTATGAAGAAAAACAACATTAAGCATAAAGTGGCAACTCCGTATCATCCTCAGACGTCCGGACAGGCCAAGACGAGCAACAACAGATCAAGGGGATCCTGGAAAAGACGGTGAAGCCTTCGAGGAAGGATTGGGCTTTGAAGCTTAGAGATGCGTTATGGGCATACCGAACCGCCTTTAAAACGGTGTTAGGTATGAGCCCATATCGTTTAGTTTATGGTAAGGCGTGCCATCTCCCCGTTGAGATCGAGCACAAAGCTCTTTGGGCGATAAAGTTCGTGAATATGGAGCTACAGAAGGCGGGAGATGAACGACTCCTAGAGATGTCGGAGCTCGACGAACTAAGGAATGAGGCATACAAGAATGCCAAAATTTACAAGGAGAAAGTGAAGATCATCCATGACCGAAATATTTTGAGGAAGGAACTTGAAATGGGAATGAAAGTTCTCTTGTTCAATTCTAGGCTTAGACTATTTCCGGGCAAGCTTAAGTCATGCTGGAGCAGGCCGTTTGAGATTACAGAAGTTTTCTCCTACGGAGTGGTCGAGCTCTTTAATCCACGTACAAAAGAGAAGTTCTGAGTCAATGGTCAAAGGGTGAAGTCTTATCTCGAAGACGAGCTACATAAGAGGAGAATCATGCTCTAGTTTTCGATGATGTAGAGCAAGATTGAAGAAGGCATGTCGACAATAAACGAGCGCTTTGTGGGAGGCAACCCACGTGGAACAATTTTAATTTTTCGTACCTTTCATTTTTTATTTCCGTCGTTTCGATTTGGTTGTGTTATATATATATATATATATATATATATATATATAAAAAGAAGAGCGAAAAGTTTGATGTTTGATCATGGTGCAGGGGAAGATGGCTCGCAAGGACAGGAGGGGAGTCCCAGCGGGTGCTGGATCTCAGCGCTCGCCGGGTAGGAGGTGCCTTGAGGTCAGAAGCTGGTTTCTAGTGGGACGCTAGAACCTCAACGCGCGCTGGCTAGTGCTCGCAAGAAGGATAGAAGCCGTGGTCCAGCAGGCGCTGGGCACGGGAATGGTTGGGAGTATAGAACGTGAAGCCTAGCGGGCGTTGGACTTCACACGCTGGCGAGACAGAAAGGGCATCCCAGCGGGCGCTGGACCGTAATTTTTGCCCTATTTTTAAACCCTTCACCCACGCCCACTCACACCACATCCTCTTCCAAACTCTCTTTTTCCTCCTTTTTCCCTACCAATCCACACTCAAACCCTACCTTTCCCTCTCCAAATTCCTTCAATGTTCCATTCCCCTTCTCCAATTATACAACAAATTCCTCTTACCCACCATCTCTACACCATAATCCCCACCTTTCCCCAAATTCCATCCACCCTAATTCCCAAATCTCCGCCATCCCTCTTCCACACCATAATTCCCTATCTCATCCATCTCCTTCCCCAATTTCTCACTCCCACTAGCCTAATTCTCCTCCCATCTCCCACATTCCCTAAATTCCTTGGTTATGGGCCGAAGCAAGCAAAAGCGGACAGAGCTTGAACTTCGGGATTCCGACGAGGAGCACCAAGAGGAAGACACCCGCGTCAACATGCAACAAGACTACGCCGGGTGCACTTTTCCAATGTACACCACCACAGAAGGTAGAATCTACTATCGTCTTAGTGATTTTCCTCTTACTCCCGCGCGTCATTTTGATTGGAATCTTGTTAATACATTGCATATCCGTATTCCCTTGGTTTTTACCTTAAAAATTTGAACTTGCTCAAACTTGCTGAAAGTTATTTGGAAGGTTGTACTGAATTGTGTTATGAGTCTACTTTTAGTTTGGGCCCTGGGAATAACACCATGCATTGTAGACTTTTAGGAACTGAGGTTGATGTGACTAGATCTATCATGCAAACTATTTTTGGCTTCTCGAGCTCGAGAGAGGAAGCTACTGCAACTCCTATGGAGTTCAATCCAGTAGCTGCTTAGCATGAACTCACGGGGTTCTACAACTGGAACCCCAGTGGCACCCCTAGTAACTTTACTCAGGATAATGCTCTTTGTCTGTTGCACAAATTTATATCACATAATGTATCTGGCAAAGAGTCTGCCAATAAAGTGAGTGAGAAGGAATGTTTCCTTCTCCATGCCGCCAAACATAGCCGGAAGGTATGCATTGCATCCTTCATCTGGGGCCAATTGGACGGCATCCAAAAACGAAAAAAGGCTCACCCCTCTCTTGCCTATATTGCTCTTCATCTTGCTTTGCACTTTAACTTGCAGGTACCTCCACCTCTAACACGCGTTCCAAGCCTGCCGATCTCCTTTGCTAGCCTCAAGAACGACGGCTTACTCGAGTCCAAAAATGAGTTTGTTCCATTCGAGGAGCGAGACTGCGTTCGCTGTCTCCGAGCCTTAGAGCGTGCAGGAGGAGCCGGCCCGGAGGCTGGTGAAGGTGCCGGCGGACATCGTGATGGAGGAGCAGGCATACGAGACTGCCGACTTCGGTGGCTATCTCGGGGGCGCCTATGGCGGTTATCAGGGAGGCTCCCAGAGCGGCCAATACGTTTTTGGAACCAGCTACGGCTATCCTTCCGAGGAGGCCTTTGGCCGGTTCCAAACCGACCTATTTGCCAGGATGGACTCCCATCACACTCTCCTAACTTCCGTGCAGACCGATGTCCGCGCTCTTGGAGATGACTACAGGGAGCAGCAGACGATGCTGCAGACACTCGGGACTCAATTCCAGTCCCTCGACACCTGCTTCACCTCACTCGAGGAACAGTGGGCGAGATGGACGGGATTGAATCCTCCACCACCACCAACTGATCAGGATCATCAGTTGTTTTGCACTCTTGCTCGACTTATTGTGAACATATTTTGATGAAAATTGATATTGGCATGTTGAGCTTGGGTATGTGAATGTTGGAATGTAGAGCTTAGATTGACTTGTATGTTGATTAATGCTCTAACTACTTGATTGAGTTTGTCTAGTGGGACACATGGCCTAGCCCGTAGGCCTACACCAATTATGATTCGGATTATGAGTGTTGTTCCTGAGTCACTTGCATTTTTATTCCCCTATTTATTCTTTATTTAAAAAAAATAAAATAAAAAATAAAACGAGAAGCAGTTCTCCAAAAAAAATTGAGTAAAAATACACTAGAAGGGCGTACAATAAATAATGAGTCGAGTTTGTGGGTTCTACTCCTCTTATCCTCGATAATGAGTACGGGAAATCGAGTTGGGGCCACTTGATGTGAACCATCGATGTTTACACCCAATGATCATACCCTTACACGTTCTTGATTCTTTTCGTAAAGAATTTTGGGGGAATTAAATGTGTTAAGTGTTAGGGAGATGTGAGAATGTGTGTACATTGTGATTGTGTGTTTGTCGATAGGTTTGGTTTGCGGGCAACACTTTGGTCTTGATTGAATGGTTTAGCGTTATTGATAGACGAGTTAATCTAAGTTCACGTATAGAGGTACGAATGGATGTGAGCTCACGTGTTAATATTGATTTGATTTGAGAATGTTTATGATTTGTTTTTTCTTGAGCACAAGAAAATGATCAAGTGTGTGTGTGTGGGGGGGGGGGGGGGTGTTTAGTATATTTTTGTTCGTGTTTTAGTCATGTTTTGTGTCTCGTGTCATCCTCTTTTTGTTCATTTTAGTTCTTGTTTGGTGCGTTTTTATGTCGGGGTGTATTTTGTCGTGAATTTGATGTAAGTGGTGGAATTGTGCCGAAGAATGGTGCTAAGGAGTGCAATTTGGTCTGGAGGAGTGTATCGGACGAGTCGGGATCGAGCCGGTGGTGTGGGAGGTGAGCCGGGCGAGCCTCGGGGCAACCAAGGCCACCCCGCGGGCGCTAGACGTGCAGCGCGCGCTGGGGTGGAAGTCAGATGTCGGGCAGAATGCTTGGGCCAGCGGGCGCTGGTTGCGCGGAGCAGAAGCGGACAGAGTGCCGGGTCCAGCGGGCGCTAGAACCTCAGCTGGTGCTGGCCCAGCGAAGCCTGAGGACAAAATTTAGCGCACAACACGTTTTCCCTTCGTGTAATTAGAGATTTTCAGTTATTAGAAACTCTCTCGCTCATATTATTATCGTAGAACGCTATTTTCATCGTTTTTCCTAGAATTAGAACTCTATTTTCTACGGATTGAAGAGCAATTACTTTTGGATCTTGGATTTAATTTAGTAAGTGATTTTATCTATGGAATTCTTCCTTGATTTATTTCCAATCTCCATGAGTGCTTAAATTCTATCTAGGGTTTAGATGTTCTAGTTCTTCAATTGATATCTCAATTCTTACATGCTTGTTGATTAATTATTGAACTCGAATGGAATTAGATGTTTGATCAACATTTAATTCACCTTAGATGCTAGAATAGATCGAGAGATTATTCTTGTGTTGGACCTAGAATTAATTAACCCCCAATTATAATCGGGAACGTTGAATTGGAATTTGTAATCTAATTATTGAATTCCCTTTTGTGCGGTTCACATACGAGAGTTAGAATCACCGTTTAATAATCAAATACGTGTGTTAGATGTTAAACAACTTAGGGGAATCATAATTGAATGTCAAATGCATGATTGGATGAGATATTAATTGTTGAATGAATGAATGTCTAAGCCCTAAGCTTCAATCCTTTTGTTTATTAATTCCTTTAATTGCATTATTAGTTTAGCTAAAAAGGTTATCTTTTGATTAGAGTGTTTATAAGTGTTTCCATTAAAGTCCTACAGTATTATTAATTGATAGCCCTGCACAACTTTCTTGCGAGATTCGACTAGGGTCAACTTATCGCGTACAATAGATCTCGTTAATTATGAGGACCTAGATATACAAAATAGGTGGAACAATTCTTATTTGGGTAACTTGAATACGAAAGTTATGGTTACCGTCTGATTATTAATACGAGATTTTTCAATTCGACAACTCTCAAGAACCATTCATGAATGAACATGCGTGATTAAAATATGATTTAATCAATTGTAAATATTTTAAATCCTAAGCCCCTTAATTATGAATCCCCATTATTTATTTATTCATATTTATTCCTTTTATATGTATGATCGTTTGCAATTTTGATTAGAGTGTTTGGGACTTTCAATTTATGTTTAGCACCACTTTTAAGTAGAATCGCCATGTTAAACTTTCATTGAGATTCGACATGGGTCAACTTAGCCGTCTACGATAGATCTCGTACTCTTGCGAGAACCTAATGTGTACGTTTTAGGTTGAACAACATTCATTGGGAGTCTTATTTTTCCCTTTCCTTCTGGTCGCCTTCGTTAGCATTGGACGTTGCTCGGGCTTAGAAGGGGCCGAGTCGGTAGTGAAGCATTCGCCCATGTTGATCTTGCCCCATTTGTTGAACTCATTTCGATATCCAACATGGTTATAGATAATTCATTGGAACTTTGACGTATTTCACAATATCTCCCAACAATGACGATATTTATACGTCGTCTGGTTCGTTTGTTTGAATTCAGTTATTGTCTTGTTGAAGACATCATTGTCGGAGTTGTTGAGTTGCCGCTTGCCCACGCATCGGCGCACCATTTGTAGATGATGCCAAACTCCCAAGTCGTATTTTGAATACGACTCCAATGATACTTCAATTGTTTTGAAGTGCAGTATTTGAAAGAATCACCTCATTGCTGGGAGAAGGCGTTGGTGATGCGAGACCAATATGTCTCACATTTTTTGTGGTTCCCCACTATGAGTTCATGCCTTGTGTCGAGCCATGTTCGGCAAAAGATGATGTCATCTTGAACATCGTAGGTGCCCTGTAATTTTTTCCTCTCGAAGTTTGTCTTTGCCTTTATGGATAATGAGAGCAAGGGCCTCATCCGAAGTTTCGTCGAAGGAATTGTTCAAATTCATTCATTCAAATCCGCTGGGAGAAGATGAATAAGATTGAGAAGGAAAATATTGGCTGAAGAATTATTGGCCAGGATAATTTTGAGTCGGAAATGGATGTGTGGAAAATTGAGGGTGTTGAAAATAGAAGGGGAGAAACTTTAATTGTGGTTTGCAAAACTCGACGGTAAATCACCGGAGCTTGGATTGTCTGAGCTCGGATATTGATCCCGATTCCAAAGTACATTATCAATTTGTTTTTCAAATTATGAAGAGGGAGTTTTGAAAATTTTGAAGAGAAATGATTGGAAGATTGAAAAAGTGGATGAGATGTGTGAAATTGTTAGATTGAAATGTGGTATTTATAGATGAAAAATATGATAAATAAAATTTAAAAAATAACAAATTCAAAAATAAAATAAAAACGAAAAAATGTGTTTGTTAAATGTGATATGAAAATGCATTAAAAGTGTGTTTAACTAAGTTATTTTAAAGAGCTTATAAACTCAATAACTTATAAGAAACATTAAAACTTATCAGTTGTCAATGTGTTTGAATAAATAAGCTTATAAACTCTTCAAAAGAGTTTATAAGATAATAAAGTGTTTAGCATTTTAAGCTCTTCATATGTTGTGATTTTGTTGGGGTAAACATGGTAATAACAAAATATTAAAGGGTTATTTATGTAATTTTATTACCGCTTATAAGTTCATAGAGAAATAAATTGGGGTGAAACTACTTATTTTTTGTACAATTTATTAACTCAAAAAACTTATTTTTACAACTTATAAGATCTCAAGGATCTTAATTTGCCAAACACTTATAAAAAAGTTATAAACTCCTAAACAACTTATAAGCTCCTTAAAACATATAGCTCAGTGTTCGACTAAAAACGTATCTCAAGTTAATTAAACTGAAGTTGCAATACGCATTAGCCGACCCGAAAGTTGAATCTCGTGGAAGACTATGCAGGGCTTTAGTATACAAGCACTTGAACGAAGTAAAACTAGTTCCTAACACTCTAAATCAGATTGAAGAGATAATATTTATCTAACTAATAAAAAGCAAATAACGAGATACACAAATGGATTAAGACTAGGGTAAAGATCATCTACAATCTATACTTAATGCTCGTTCAATCAACCTCATGCTTTTAATAAGATTCTCCTAAATTGATTAGCTAATCACTTGCGTGTTCTTAAAGCTAATCGGTGATCATCACTCACGTGCCCAAATCACACTTAAAAGAATATTAAATTCAAAACACGATTTCCCTTTTTACAATTCTGATTATAAGGTTTGGTTGTTTAATTAAGAAAAGAGATGTAGAATCCAATCAAAGATCGAATCAAGCATATAAATTCTTAAGCACATATTAAACAACCAATCAAAGATCGAATCAAGGCATCAAGTAATAGATTGAGATAATTGAACCCTAGAGAAGATCTAGCCAACCATAAGTGGAGAAGAATCCATAAAAAGATAAAGGATAATAAACTTACTAAGAATCTTCACAAACTAAGTCGGAAAGTGATCAAATCCACTTGAATTACCAAGAAATACCTACTAAAGCAATAAAAGTGTGTTTCTAAGAGTTGAGTATTCGAGTACAAGTTAATCCCCCTCTAAATAATGCCAAAAACGAGTTAAAACATAATCTGGAACTGTCAGCCAGCGGTCGTTGGCTTTGAGGCTCTGACTGCATATTTCCTGCAGGGCTAGCGGCCGCTGGGCCCTGCCCTCTGAAGAATCCTGGCGCTGCACCCCAGCGAGTGCTGGGGTGCCAGGGGGCGCTGGCTCCTGACTTTACTTCCTTGTCTTGGTCTCTCTTCTCGTGCATTTCTCGGTTCTTCCCGCTTCACTCGGCTTTGCATATATGGCATACGAGACACGACTTCAAGCTCTATTTTCCTCTCATTTTCTCATCCTAAATTCAAAACATGAAAACACTAGAACGACGTAAAAAACGAACTAAAATCAATTACTAAAACATCGAAAGTAAGACTTAGACACGACAACACAACGAGCAAAAACGCAACAAAAATACACTAAACAACTCCCCCACACTTAATCATTTGTTTGTCCTCAAGCAAAATCCAATCATAACGTGTCAATTCATATCAATAATCAACATGTAAGCCTAGCCACCTATCATACCTTCATTTCAAAACTTAGCCTAGACTCAATTCTCAACCGTATTCGGTCACTCAATTAAGATGTAATGTTGTCCATTATTAAGTTCATTAGTACGTACATGATCACGATATGCACACATCTCACATCTCCCAACATCTACACATTCGGTTCCCCTAAATTTTTAAGTTAAACAAGCAGGTCCGTATAAGGGTGTGATCATCGGGTCTAAACATCAATGGATCACATTGAGTTCCCTGATGTGGTTTCCCATACTCATTATCTAAGATAAGCGGAGTAGAACTCACGGACTCGACTTGTCTCACTCATTTATGCCCTTCTAGCGTTTATTATTCGTTTTTTTTAAGAGTTAAAACTCTTGTTTATTGATTTTTTTTATAATTCTAGGGAACCAAACACATATACTTAGGGAGCAATCACTCATAATCCGAATCATGATCACTATACATACCGACTAATAAAAGCAATATGCCCCACATGTCATCTTAACCACACAAACTAGCACGATCGAGAACTAAATCTAAGCTAAATTTACTACCATAAATATCACAAACAAGGCTCACACATCAATCATCAACATTTATCAACAAGAAATGATCAAATAAGCAAATGAACGTGCAAATCATTAAGTCGGGGAAAACAAAAGACAACAAGAAAGCAATAAAAACACAAGACATATATCAACACATATCAAGGAGATTCACACACACCCCCCTCCCACTTAAATTCAACTACGCCATCGTAGTAGAAAATAAAAGAGAAAGAGAGTTAGAACTTCCCTAATAATACAGAACCGACAACAAGCCCAAGAATCTAGGATCCTCAAGATTGGTACCTGCAAACAACAACATGAACAACCAAACATAAAACAGAAACAATGAAAGAAATAAAAACAAAACAAAAATAAAAAGAAAAATGAAAAGAAAAGCTAATACGCCGGAGGATCTTAATGATCATGATAATCGGATGGAGGAGGAGGAAGATGAAGTCATGTCCATCGAGCCCATTGTTCCTCAAGAGAGGTAACACGGATGTTGGCAGACTGAAGACGGGTGTCCATCGATTGGAGTTGGGTATCCATGGAGTGAAGGACTTGGTTATGAGAATCCAACCTCGAGAAGAGATTGTTTTGGAACCGTTGAAAGTCGTCTCGCATGAAGTACCCGAACCCGTAGCCACTGCCGGATCCACTAGCAAAGCCTCCTTGCTCGTATGTGCCTTGGTACCCACCTAGGAACCCTCCAGACGCGTCTCCCTCATAGGCTCTCTTCTCCATCTCGGCATGAGTGCTGGTGGGAGCCTCATCAGTGGGGGGAGCGGTCTCAGTGGAAGGTCCAGCTCCGTCAGCTCGCTCGAGTGCCGCCTCACGCTCACGGAAGCGGCGTACACACTCTCTTTATTCATAGGGAACAAAAGAGGTCTCGGAGGCGTCTAAGAGACCACTGTGTTTCAGAACGGAAGCACCCAAGTCTATGCTCTTCCTCCACCTGTACAAGTGGGGTACCTGAAAACCAAAGTGACCAGCCAAGCGAACATGAATATATGCAAGAGCGGGATGAGTCTTCTTCCTCCATTTAATCCCATCAATCTATGTCCAGATGAATGATAAAATATAAACCTTCTGCCATTTGAAAGCGGCAGAGAAGATGAAGCACTCGTTGGTACTCACTTTATTGACTTCTGCCTTTCCCGAAACATTAAAAGCAATAAATTTGTGTAAAAGGGAAAGGGCATTATCCCTAATGAATCCACTAGGGGTGCCACTCGTGTTCCAATTATAGAGCCCGATAAGTTCGTACCAAGCAGCTACAGGGTTAAACCCCTTAGGGGTTTGCGTAGCTGCTCCCCTCGAAGAAGAAAAACCAAATACCGAATGCATTACAGAACGAGTAACATGCACATTATTACCTAAAAGCCTACAGTGGATAGAATTATGACCATCTCCAAATGCAAATGTAGAAATCATTTCATAGGTCAAATCTACATAACCATCTAAACTACCACTATCCGCAAGCTTTAAAAGTCCCAATGTTTTCAAATATGCACGCAATTGAGATCGAACATTCAATCTAGCTAATAAGTCCCAATCATAATTGTAACCATAATTGAAAGGCAAAGCTCTTAAACGTAAATAGATTTGACCTTCAATTGTTTCATAGATCGGGAACTTGCAATTGTGGAAATTTCGTTGAATGTTCTCTCTCGGAGCTTTGGGTTGCTCATTCTCTTCCTCGGGTTCTTCAACTCTTCTCCGGATGTTCCTTGACATTATGAAAGTTGGAGTTTCTTGGTGAGAAAGAAGTGAAAAGGTAGTGAAAAAGGTTGAAGTAGGGTGAAATTGAGAAGAATTTGTGAAGAATGGATGGAATTTTGGTGTTGAGAGATTTGGTGATTAAAAAGGAAAAATATTTGGATAAGAATGTTGGAAATATGATGGGTAGTAAATATTTGAGAGTTTGAAGGTGAAATTCTAAGGTTGGAAGAGTGGATTTGGTGAATTAGGAGGCTAGGGTTTGGTTGAGGGAAGAAATAAGGAGGAGAGGTGGAAGTGGAAGAAAAAAAGGGAAGGAAAGGGTTAAATTCCCGTGTTTTAGGAAAAGCCAGCGGTCGCAGGGTTCCCAACGGTCGCTGATTCCATGTCTCTATAAATCTCGCGAAGGTTAGGCTAGCGGTCGCTGACCCCGTGTCTCTGAATTTTCCTGCAGGTTTGAGCTAGCGGTCACTGGTTATGGTTTTCTGCCCTTCTTTCTCTTCTTTTTCTCACCCCCTTTTCGACTTCCTTCTTCTCGGACCATCCCTACCACATAATAAACTCGAATTAGACTCTCTCGACACGCTAAAAAGAAAATAACAAACCTAAAATCAACAAAAGCAAAAATTAAAAAGTTAACGTGGGTTGCCTCACATGAAGCTCTCGTTTTATATCATGAGCTCAACACCTTTCAACTTCCTTCAATGACTTGCATCATTGAGAACTAGAGCATCGATTCCTTTCTTTTGCACTTCTCACTCTAGATACTGCATCACTCTCTGTCCATTAACCCAAAACTTCTCCTTAGTTCTCGGGTTAAGAAGTTCAACTACGCTGCATGGATACACCTCCGTAATCTCGAATGGACCACTCCAACGGGATTTAATTTTCCCGGAAAGAGTCGGAGTCGGGAGTTGAACAAAAGGATATTCATTCCCGGCTCCAAATGCTTTCTCAAGATCTTTCGATCGTGGAACTTCTTGACCCTATCCTTGTAAATACGGGAGTTCTCAAAAGCTTCATCCCTTAACTCCTCAAGTTCAGACATTTGCAAGAAGCGTTCTTCACCTGCACGGAGCATCTCCATGTTTGTCTCCTTGATGGCCCACATGGCCTTGTGCTCAACTTCAATGGGAAGATGACATGCTTTTCCATACACCAACCTATAGGGACTCATACCAAGAACCGTTTTAAAAGCGGTTCGGTATGCCCATAAAACATCTCCCAACTTTGTAGCCCAACCCTTTCTAGTTGGTTTCATTGTCTTCTCTAGAATGCCTTTCACTTGTTTATTGCTTGTCTCTGCTTTCCCGGATGTTTGAGGATGGTAAGGAGTTTCCACTTTGTGTCCGATGCCGTTCTTCCTCATCAGCTTCTCAAAGAGTTTGTTGCAGAAGTGCTTGCCTCCATCGCTAATAATTGCCTTTGGAAATCCAAATCGGTTAAGGATATTCTCCTGCACAAACTTCAAGACAACATTAACATCACATGTCCTTGTGGGGATTGCCTCAACCCACTTAGACACGTAATCTACAACAAGCAATATATACTCAAATCCATGAGAATTAGGGAAGGGCCCCATAAAATCGATTCCCCAAACATAAACTAAGGGCATCTCATTTCGTCGGCTAATATTCCCGACCCTCTGACACCTATCACATGAAGCATAGAATGAATGCGCATCTTTAAATAAAGATGGCCAATACAAACCCGATTGAAGGACTTTGAAAGCGGTTTTACGACCTCCAAAATGTCCCTCACACTCTGCTTCATGGCAAAATGACAACACGCTCTGTTGCTCCTCTTCCGGCACGCATCTCCTAATCACCTCATCATTTTCTAAATGGAAAAGGTAGGGATCCTCCCAATAGTAATACCTACAAGATCAAAGAAATCTCGCCTTCTCCTGCGAGGTTAGATCATCACGGAGTTTATCCGCGGCCAAAAAGTTCACAATGTTGGCATACCATGAGAATGAAGACACGGACAATACATGCTCATAAGGAAACTCATCAGAAACTTTATCATGCTTGAAAACAATTAATGAGTCCTTAATATTTTTTAATCTCGAAAGGTGATCAGCAACAGGGTTATCACTCCCTTTCATATCCTTAATTTCCAAATCAAATTCTTAAAGCAATAGAATCCACCTAATCAATATGGGCTTAGCTTGAGATTTAGTAAGCAAGTACCTAAGTGCTGTGTGGTCACTATGTACAATCACTTTCGACCATATGATGTAGGATCTAAACTTATCCAAGGCAAATACTACTGCAAGCATCTCTTTTTTAGTAGTAGTGTAATTAACTTGTGCATCATTTAAGGTTAAACTAGCATATTAAATTACATGTAGCATGTTATCCACTCGTTGCCCTAGAACAGCTCCTACAGCAAGGTCAGAAGCATCACACATTATCTCAAATGGTTTTGACCAAGCAGGCGACACAACAATAGGAGCAGATATGAGTTTTTCTTTCAAAGTATTAAAAGCATGCTTGCACTCATCATCAAACACGAAAAGAACATCTTGAGCAAGTAAACGACACAAAGGTTGGCTTATCTTGGAAAAATCCTTAATAAACCTCCTATAGAAACCCGCATGCCCAAGAAAACTTCTTACCCCTTTTACATTCACAGGTGGGGGTAAGGTTTCATTCACATCAATTTTAGCCTATCAACGACTATTCATTTCCTAGAGACGACATGACCTAACACAATGCCATTAGTAACCATAAAGTAACTCTTTTCCCAACTAAGAGTAAAGTTACTTTCAATGCATCTTTTTAACACAAGATCAATTTTCTTCAAACAATCATGAAATGAATTACCAAAGACAGAGAAGTCATCCATAAACACTTCAATGAAATTACCAATTATTTCAGAGAAAATTGAAAGCATGCACCTTTGAAAAGTTTCAGGAGCATTACACAAGCCGAAGGGCATCCTCCTATAAGCATAGGTACCGAACGGGCTAGTGAAGGTTGTCTTTGCTTGATCTTCCGGAGCTATCGCCACCTGATAATAACCAGAAAAACCATCAAGAAAACAATAGAATTCATGCCCAACTAGTTTATCAAGCATTTGATCAATAAAGGGTATAAGGGAAAATGATCCTTGCAGGTAGCCGTATTAAGTTTTCTGTAGTCGATGCACATTCGCCAACCAGTAGTAAGCCTAGTTGAAACCATCTCTCCCTTCTCATTAGTCGTCACCGTGATGCCACCTTTCTTTGGTACAACATGAACGGGGCTCACCCATTCACTTTCAGCCACCACATAGATCAATCCTTCAGCAAGAAGCTTAAGGATTTCCTTCTTTACTACCTCCATCAGGTTAGGGTTCAATCTCCGTTGGCCATCTCTGAATGGCTTTGCTCCCTCTTCAAGAACAATCTTGTGCATACACGTTGATGGACTAATCCTTTTAATGTCCGAAAGGCTCCAGCCAAAAGCCTTCTTGTTCTCCTTCAAAACTTCCACAAGCTCCTCTTCTTGCTCCTCAGTCAACTTAGCGAAAATAATCACTAGTTTCGCTTCTCTGTCCTCCAAAAAGACATACTTAAGGTGCTTAGGAAGCTCCTTAAGTTGTAACGGGCTGCTCAATGGCTCCTTCACTTTTTCACCTTTTACGACCTCCATCACCCCTACACTTGAGTCGAGTAGGTCCTCCTCTCGACTGTCTGCTATCTCATCATCATCACAGTCCTGTAAAAACACCTTCTCGACCAAGGTATCAATAACATCAATGAAATAACAGGTATCAGATATACTTTGTATAGGATGAGGGGATATTTCCCTAACAGACAAGGAAATAGTTTCACCTAACACAGTCATTTGAAGCTTCTCATTTTTAACATCTATAAGTGTGTTAGTGGTTGCCATAAAAGGTCTTCCTAAAAGAACAGTGTGCTCATTTCCAGACTCATGTACCTCACCAACATCAAGACAACAAAATCAATAGGTACTATAAAATCTCTTACTCTAACTAGGATATCTTCTATGATTCCTTTTGGGTACCTAATTGATTTGTCTGCAAGCTGTAACGACATCCTAGTAGGTTTCAAGTTACATAATCCTAATCTTAAGAATATAGAATAAGGCATCAAATTTATACCAGCCCCTAAGTCTAACATGCCAGAAACAGACTTACCATTACCAAATGAGATTTTGATCACAAAACTACCTGGATCCGTCTGCTTTGGTGGAAGTTGATGCTTCAACACTGCACTTGCTACTTCTGAAACCACGATCTTCTCGTCGTCACCAAAATGCATCTTCTTGGATGCAAGTTCTTTGAAGAACTTAACATATGCTGGAACATTACGGATCACATCTAGGAGAGGAAGGTTAACATTAACCTTCGAGAGCATCATATAGAAATCTAAGAACTGTTGATCTTGCTTCTCATTCCTTAGACGCCCCGGAAAAGGAATAAGAGGTTTATAAGGATTAGTGGCCTTATTTAACTCTCATTTTTTTCCTCTCTCTTCAGAAAGGGCTATATGATGATCTCCTCTTCAGGAGGAGTTACTGGAGTGCTATCTGCTTCCTTCTCATTTTCAAAATCATCATCCGACATTTGCACCTTGTTATCTACAACTCTTCCACTCATCAGCACCGTCACTGCCTGAGCTTGCTTGGCTTGACTTGGAAGTTTGTCCTTTTTGTTCATTTGGACAAGCTCCCCCACTGTCCCAGCAAGTTGCCCGACTTGAGTCTCAATCCTCTTCATAGAGGCCTCCACCGTCTCAAACCTCTGATAAGTTGCTTGAATGAATTTGTTCAAGTTATCCTCCACCGATGATTTCTGAGGAACTTGGGGTGGAACTTGGTGCTGATGTGGCTATGTGAAGTGTTGTTGTGGTTGTTGGAATTGCTGAAACCCATGATGAGGTTGCATTTGCTGCCCTTGTGGTGCTTGCTGCCTCCACGAGAAGTTTAGATGATACCGATACCTTGGGTTATAGGTATTAGAGTATGGATCAAACTTTGGGCGCTGTTGGAAGTTTTGGAGAGCATTCACTTGCTCCTCCTGCTCCAAATGTGGTTCGTATGCAACAGTGCAAACATTGGCCCCGTGGCCAAATTCTCCATAGATCCCACATGTTTCATTGCATAGACTCCTTCTCGGTTGCTCATCCGCAGTTCAGATGGCCTGCACCTGCCTCTCGATGTTGCTTCATTAACCTTCTTCCGCTGGCCTCTTGAGCTCCTTTGTTGAGAATTTCCAGCCATGTTCTCAAAGATTTCAGTCAGCTCCTCTGCAGTCCTATTCCCAATATCACCTCTTGCTGCATTGTCCACCATCTATTGGAAATTCTAGTGGAGGCTCTCGTAGAAGAGTTGGTTGAGCAACTCCGGAGATAAATTATGATGGGGGCATTGCATCTGTAAACCCTTAAACCGTTCCCAGGCCTCGTGAAGAGGTTCTCCTTCCATTTGCGTAAAGGTCACCAGTTGTGACCTCACCTCTTGCGTCTTTTGGTTGGGATACCGCTTGGACATGAATTTCTCGGACACCTGATTCCAGTTCCGAAGTAAATTAGGGGCTAAAGACATAAACTATGTCTTAGCTCGGTCCTTCAGTGTGTAGGGAAAACATCTCATCTTCAACTGGTCTTCGTTCAAACCTCCAAGAGGGAAGGTTTGAACTATGGCATAGAACTCCCTGATGAAGTTCAATGCATCCTCCGCCGGCATGCCGTAAAAGGATGGTAGCTGGTTGAAATGAATATTCTTGAGCTCACAGTTCTTAGCTGCATCCCCTAACACGATTGGTGATGTCGAAGCTCCGATCACCGGTCTAGCCAACTCTCTCATCTGTTGGGCCACCATTACTGTTCGTGAACTTGATTCACTTCAGTCGGTGTCTGAATCCTGTAGAGGTGTGCTTCCCGAATGATCTGATTGATATCTCGATTCCAAAAGATGTCCGTTTCCAACCTCTTCTTCCAGATTGATCTCTTGCAATTCCTTCCTGCGATGCACGTTAGCAAGTACGGGTGCCAATTCTCTATTCAGACTCCGACGTCCGTGCATGCACAATCTAACACCAAAATAGAGAAGTCAAATGCAACTTGCGTTTGGAAACACCTAACAAAGGAAAAACAAAAAAACACAATTACTAAAACTATACAAACACTAACACAAACAAGAACACGAAATGAAAACGATATAAACAAACAAAATAAAGACAAACAAACACAAAAGTACTAACAACTAATATGCCTATAGCCTTCCCCGACAACGGCGTCAAATTTTGTTCGACTAAAAACGTATCTCAAGTTAATTAAACTGAAGTTGTAATACGCATTAGCCGACCCGAAAGTCGAATCTCGTGGAAGACAATGCAGCGCTTTAATATACAAGCACTTGAACGAAGTAAAACTAGTTCCTAACACTCTAAATCAGATTGAAGAGATAATATTTATCTAACTAATAAAAAGCAAATAATGAGATACACAAATGGATTAAGACTAGGGTAAAGATCATCTACAATCTATACTTAATGCTCGTTCAATCAACTTCATGCTTTTAATAAGATTCTCCTAAGTTGATTAGCTAATCACTTGCGTATTCTTAAAGCTAATCGGTGATCATCACTCACGTGCCCAAATCACGCTTAAAAGAATATCAAATTCAAAACACGATTTCCCTTTTTATGATTTCGATTATAAGGTTTGGTTGTTTAATTAAGAAAAGAGATGTAGAGTAATTCATCAACTAGTTCTACATCTAGAGCATACATGTTGATCAAGCATATAAACTCTTAAGCATATATTAAACAACCAATGAAATATCGAATCAAGGCATCAAGTAATAGATTGAGATAATCGAACCCTAGAGAAGATCTAGCCAACCATAAGTGGAGAAGAATCCATAGAAAGATAAATGATAATAAACTTACTAAGAATCTTCACAAACTAAGTCGGAAAGTGATCCAATCCACTTGAATTACCAAGATCTACCTACTAAAGCAATAAAAATGTGTTTCTAAGAGTTGAGTATTCGAGTACAAGTTAATCTCCCTCTAAATGACGCCAAAAACGAGTTAAAACATAATCTGGAACTGCCAACCAGCGCCCGTTGGGAAGCCAACGGTCGCTAGCTTTGAGGCTCTGGCCGCATATTTCCTGCAGGGCCAGCGGCCGCTGGGCCTGAAGAATCCTGGCGCTGCACCCCAGCGGCCGCTGGCTCCTGACTTTACTTCCTCGTCTTGGTCTCTCTTCTCGTGCATTTCTCGGTTCTTCCCGCTCCACTCGGCTTTGCATATGTGGCATATGAGACACGACTTCAAGCTCCATTTTCCTCTCATTTCCTCATCCTAAATCCAAAACATGAAAACACTAGAACGGCGTAAAAAACAAACTAAAATCAGTTACGAAAACATCAAAACTAAGACTTAGACACGACAACACAACGAGCAAAAACGTAACAAAAACACACTAAACACTAAGCCAAACACTCTTTAATCTTATTAAATAAATAATATCTTACTAAAACATTGCTTTAGAATATCTTAAAAGTCTAGTTATAATGAATAAATACTAAATTAATTATATCATTTATATCAATGAGATTTATTCTGAATTATCCCGCCTAATAAGCATTCCAAAATAAATTCTTCATATTGATAATAGTTGGCATTATAACGACTTGCCCAAATGGCAAGATAGGAGATAGATGGGAGGACAATAAATAAGTTTCCAATTCAAAAACAAATGATTAGATAAATTTCCAACATACTCAAATTCAAACGGACCGGACCGACTCTTCTCCAAATTGCTTCCGCGAAAGAGAAATTCAAAAATCTTACTATCACCAATTTTCGTATGCTCCCAGAAATCTGAAATTTTTGATTTCTCATGTTTTTACTTTTCTGTTTCCTTTTAATTTTAAAAAATGTTTTATTTCGACGCCAACAATGAAAAATACGCCTTTGCCGTCGTCACTCTCCACACTCGAAACTTACAAAACAAAAATTAAATTAAGAGCAATTCCCACCTCGGAGCACCCCCCGCGCACGTTAGCACCATCTCCATCTCCACCTGCCACTTCTCTCCCCATTATACCCCTGGTGCTGGGGAATTTCACGGCGTCGGTCGAATTTCCGATCACCGATTCCCAATTTCCAATTCCCTTTTGTGTATTTCATCCCTAACTCTGTGCCTCTGGGGATATCACTTCAAATTCTCAAAGTTAGGGCTTTTGGATTGACATTGATTGATGCACCCTTCATAGGATGAGAAGAAGGATTTGACGATGGCGAGGCTACTGGGATTGACGCGTGCCTTCGGCGAGTGGGCTGAGTCACCTCGCGAGGTGACGCGGACTATCCCGACCAGTGAGAATATAGGCGAGAGCGGGTGGCTCATTAGGTTCTTTGATTCGGCCTTTTTCTGCGAATGGATCGCGGTCAGCTACCTGTACAAGCACGATCACCCCGGGGTGCGAGATTACTTGTGCAACCGTATGTACACTCTTCCTCTCTCCGGAATCGAGAGCTACTTATTTCAAATTTGCTACATGCTAATTCACAAGCCTAGCCCTTCACTCGATAAATTTGTAATCGATATATGCTCGAGATCCCTCAAGATTGCGCTTAAAGTACACTGGTTTTTGATGGCGGAGTTGGAAGATGTTGATGATAACGAGGGGATCAGTAGGATTCAGGAGAAGTGCCAGTTTGCTGCTACTTTGATGGGCGAATGGCCTCCTTTGATTAAACCTCAGACATGGAGTAGTGGTTTTATGTCGTCTTCTAGTTATATTAATAGTAGTGGTAGTAGTCCCAGTGGGAAGAATCAGGTGTTGAATAGGTTGTTGTCTTCTAAACAGAAATTGTTATCGTTGACATCTTCGCCTCCAAGTAATACATCAGTGTCGCGGTCTTTCACATTTTCACCCTCATCGGTGAACTCAATTTCTCATGATGATGGTGGTAAGGTAGTGGGATCCCCGGATGAGAGTAACAAGATTTTGAAGAAGTTTATTCCAGGACCAAAGGTTCGGGATGCTCTACTGTTTAGGAAGTCGGGGGAGAAGGAAGATGAGGAGTCTGAGAAGGATGGTGGATTTTTCAAGAAGTTGTTAAGGGATAGTCGGGATGATGATGTTAAAAAGACAGGGGATACAGCAAAAGTGATGGACGAGGATACCGAGAAGGAAGCTGGATTTTTTAAGAGGTTGTTGAGGGATGGTCGGGCTGAGGATGTAAGAAAATCAGCGGGTAAGGACATTGAGAAAGAACATGAGAAGGAAGGTGGGTTTTTCAAGAGGTTGTTGAGGGATGGTCGGGATGAGGATATGAAGAAGGCAGTGGATAAAAGTAAAGATGAGGAGGATCATGAGAAGGAAGGTGGATTTTTCAAGAGGTTATTGAGTACTAGTCGAGATGAAGATGCCAAGCAATCATTTGATAAGGATGAGGAGGAGTCCGAGAAAGAAGGTTTCTTTCGCAGGTTGTTGAGTAGTAAAGATGAGGAGGAAGTTAGCACAAGTTCAGAGGGCCTTTTCAAACGGTTGTTTCGGGAGGGTAAAAGTGATGCAGATGATAAAGCTGTGTCTAGAACTCTTGAAGATGATGAAAGGGAAGGGTTTTTCAAAAAGCTCTTTAAGGATAAATTTGAGGACAAGAAGGATGGTAGCAATAAATATGATGATATAGAAAGAGTTTCAAAGTCCTCTGATGATCCTGATAAAGAAGGATTTTTCAAGAAACTATTCAAAGAAAAAATTGAAGAAAAGAAAGAGTTGGAGTGGAATGATGAGGACAGGAAGGGGCATGCAAATGGTGAAGATGAGGAACAATCAGATTTTCTGTTGTTCCGTAGGTCCCCTCGTGTTCATCCAGAAGACTCTAAAGCATCACACACAACTGCTAACGGCCATAATAGTAATGTTCAGGAAAGCAGTCCTGGAACAGAAAATTTCTTCCGAAAGTTGTTCAAGGATCGGGACCGTTCTGTTGAGGATTCTGAACTCTATGTCTCCACAAAAAACAAAGTGGTCTGTTCCCTTATTTTTCATGTTTACCATGTTATGATATATTTAATTTTTCAATTCCGAACAACTGTTCCATTTATTAAATGAAAACCAGATTCATAACAAGTTTATGTTTCTATACTCCGTATTAGGCTGTTATCTTCTAAGTAATTGTTGGAGTGAAGTAGTTCTAGGTTCTTGGTTGAACATATTTCACGTGAGTATTTATGTCTGCAATTACCTCAACTGAATCGAACTTGTTACACATATAGAGAGAAGTAAGAGGAAATGATAGTTAATTGTAACAGATGGTGATACCTCAGACTGGAAAGTCTGAAACTTATGTCAGAACATGAGAGAGCCTGGGGAAATTTTATTTGATAGAAAGAAGTTGAAACTGAGTTAAGTTTTTTCCTTTAGGAATGTCAATCACAAATATCTCCATTCTGGAAGAATGCATAGTAATTGATCAATATATGTCTAGAATTTTTGCTTGCGATAATTGGGTGTTGTTTGAATTTGTAAAAAAATTGAACTTATTTGTTAACAATTGAGTGATTTCAGTGTCCAGGTTTTCTAGCAAAATGCAGTATTCTATGTTGATCTATCATAAGTGAAGTATCCTGTTGTTCCTGATTGAGTTACAGGTCTTATGTATTTATGTCAAACTGTCTCTTGATGTAGCTGACTTACTAGCGATACGGCAATACTGGACTTAAGTATTGCTGATGGGAATTGGTTGGTCTGTGAGGTAGAAGAGGTCAGAGATAAATTAAAATAAGGTTTACTGGAAGATAATGCAAATTGATGGGAAAAACTAGTATGGTTATAGAAACGAAATTGCTTTTCTTTGATTACTTATATTCAAAGTTCAAACTATCGTAAATTGTGAATTTGTCCTTATATCTTCTAGTAACATTTATGTATCATTTTGTTTTATGCTGGATATCATTGGAATTGTACTCCTTATTCTAATGTTTGACTAGAATATTGTTTTTGGTTTTGTTTGGTATATGTAGAGGTGGATATTTCTAGTACAGATTTTGTACCTATGACTTATAGTTAATGCTCGTTATAGTCTGACTCCTTTAGCAAATTCACAGCAATAGTATTTCATTTTGCAGAACGGTCCTGGCTCACCAAAGCAGCAAAATGAAAAGTCAATCGCTAAACCTCCTCTTCCAAATAGTGCATCACAGTTTAGAAAAGGGACGTATCATGAATCACTTGACTTTGTTCAAACATTATGTGAGACATCCTATGGCCTCGTTGATATATTTCCTGTTGAAGATCGAAAATCTGCTCTTTGTGAGGTTGTCTTAGTTTTCTATTTGCTTTTTAAGACTTACTATAAATATTATCAGATTTCTATCCATCTGACGAAGTTTTATTCTTTCATTCTTTCAGTCACTTGTAGAGATCAATGCCCATGTAGATGATGCTCAAAACAGTGGAGGTATGTAAAATTTAACCGTGCTTTATGTTTTGTTTCATTGGCTTTGTCCTTGTAGAAGGATCCAAATTTTGATTTTTGAATACATAGGCTATTTTTTGTTGGGACAGTTGCATGTGTGTTTTTTTAACCGTTCTATATTCATTAAGATCAAATGTTCGCCTAGAACTGCAGAATGTATGCTTTTCTTCACCATCTTTCTTTTTTCATCTTGAGTCTTGACAATCTGTCCACAGTCCAGCCTTTTCTCTTTTAGGGTGATCTGGAAGACTGGAACTGTTAAATGAGAAATGCATATCTGGATTTTATTATGCCAACCTGTAGTAGTCTTATGAATTGTAGCATGCTCAAAGCCTAGAAGTTAATATTTTTCGTAGCTCCCGGCATTTCTTTTATTCTCTATCTCCTAAGTTTAATGTAGAAGAGATTACTTTTTAGTGATCTCTGAACTCTGATAGCAGTCCATGTTGGGACTTGCTTTAGCTATTCTTGTGTTCCCAGATGCTGACCAATCTCCTCCATTTAAACATATACTATATGACCCTTGCAAGCCAATACATTCATATTCCTAAATTTTGTGCTAGGAGTTTGTGATAATTTGATACATCTTACCTTTTAAAATAGAATTAACTACCCATGTAGAGTGAGAAATAATCTGAATGAATGGCTGAGTTTGTATTGCTCCAAGAATTTGTGGAATTTTTGTTCTGTTGATTATATCAATTTTGTTATATATTTCTTGGCGATTTCTTGTTTTCTTGACTGCATATTATATATATCGTCTCCATATCTGCTTGTAGACTGTTACTCTTCTACCAACCAAATAAATAACTGTTTACTTGTAAGCATCTCTTGATCCCTGGGGGTTTAAGTTTACTGTTCATGTTATGTGATGATGTTCCAGGAATATGCTTTCCAATAGGGAGAGGTATGTATCGTGTTGTTCACATACCCGAAGATGAAGCTGTTCTTCTAAATTCCAGAGAAAAGGCTCCTTACTTGATATGTGTTGAAGTTTTGAAGAGTGAAGCTCCCAGGTGAGCTTTGTTGCTAGTTATTTGGCAGAAACCAGGAATTTTACTTCTTTCCTATGATAATTGGTGATTTGTTTTTGTGCATCTTTTCAAATAGTAATTCTAAGGATGCATCAAAGTCACAAAAGCTGTCCAAAGGGGGAATTCCATTGGCAAATGGAGATGCACTTTTGCCAAAGCCACCACCATGGGCTTATCCTCTGCGGACAGGGCAGGATATGTACCACACTGGTTATGATAGGATGTCCAGGTCTACCTCTGAAGCCATAGACCAGGCAATGACACAGTTATGGGATGCCAAAGTGAAATTTGTTCGTGTTAATTTCTCAGTGGAGACGCAATTAGACGTTGCTGTTCATTATTGCAACGAGCATACTGCTGCTAATTATGGTCAGACCAGAGAGGTTGACTGTGCATGTAAACCTAAGAATGACAGCGATTCAGAATGGGTAAGGGTCGTCTTGTCAGCTGAACCTGGGATTAGCATGGATGACATAATGGACCAAGATCCCCCTCGTCGGAAAGAGCACCGCCGTGTTCCAAGCACTGTAGCTATCGAGGAAGTAAAGGTAATCTTCCTGAGTAAATCCTAGTGAAAATCTTTTTACTAGTTTCTTTTTTTATGGGGCCATTTTCCTTTATTCATTATCAATATCATTGTCACCCCCCCCCCCACCCCCCCCCCCCCCCCCCCAAATAAAGGCTGCTGCGTTGAAAGGAGAAGCACCTCCTGGGCTTCCTCTGAAAGGAGCTGGCCAGGCTTCATCAGATGCACAACCAAAGGTGAATAATTTGTCAAAGACTAATTTAATTGTGTTTCTATGTTTTCATGGGTTGTCATATATATTCCAATAATTTTAGGTTGCTAATGGTGATGTCCCCAAAGTTAGTGATGCATTAGCTGGTGAACTTTGGGAGGTTAAGAAAGAGAGAATACGCAAAGCATCATTATATGGAAAGCTACCTGGTTGGGACCTGCGCTCTGTGAGTTTCCTTAATTCTTTGTTTCTATATAATATTAAATCTTGCTTACTCAACACACATCAAAGGGGTCAATATTTTTTTGATTATCTTTAGGCTATGTTCTCTTTGAGGGATAAATTTATCCATTGAAAATGTAAGATAAGAGTATAATTACTCTTTAAATCCCTCCTTTTTTATCCATCTCTCCCATCTAAATTATAAATTTATCATTTTTCTTCTTCATCCCACTATAAGGAGGGATAATATTATCCATCCAAATTTGGAGTGATAATATTATCCCTCCTTTAGAGTGGGATGAAGGAGAAAAACAATGATGAATTTATAATTTAGATGGGAGGGATGGATAAAAATGGAGGGATTTAAAGAGTAATTATACTCTTATCATACATTTTCAAGGAATAAATTTATCCATCAAAGAGAACACAACCTTACTGGAAATATAGTTGTTTTTGAGGGAGATTAGTAATCTCACAAAGTTGTTTTATTTGCTATAAAGAGGCTATTAGATATCTGCTGAATTTTGGTATTTGTATATGATGTGAGATTACCATTTGGAATGTATACCTTACTGGTGAGAAAGGATAGCTTGGGTTCTTTCAGTACTCAGATTAACTGGATTGACTCTGATCTTATCGTCAATATCAAATAAATATCAGACTTGTCAATCTACGATCTAGTGGATTGAGTGTTTCACATAAATAAATTTGGTGGAATCTTTATACTCCTTCTGTCCCATTATTAATGACACGCTTTTGGGCACGAGTATTAAGAAAGTGATTTTGTGTGTAAAGTGGTGGGATCCAATAAAGTTGACTAACTTTTTAAGGGTAAATATTTTCTTTTTTGGAAACGAGCCATTATTATTGGGATACCCCAATATAGTAAACGTGTTATGAATAATGGGACGGAGGGAGTACAAGATATCCGAGATAAATTTATATAAATAATGCTAGATGCTTCGGGAAGTACCACAGGAGTTATAGAAATCTTGTAAAGGTTTCTATATCTTCTGATCTATGAAGCATGAATACGTATATTTGGGTAGCGTATTGACCTAAATACATATTAAGTACGAATACGGGACAAATACGCTGCAAATATATATTAAAAACGTATTGAATTATTTTTTCTATTATAAATATGCGAGGAAAACGGTCAATATACATTTAAGAGGTTTGAATATGTTTTGAATATTTTGAGAACCCCACGCCAATGAGTATATTGCGTCATCACTATGTTCATGGTGCGCACTGTGCCGGACAGGAGAAAGAGAAGGAGAGCAAGATAAAGAGAGGGAACTGAACGTGAGAAATGGAGGGGTGCGTCAGCTTAACTTATGGATCGGAGAGAGTGGGAGAAATCGAGAAAGAGATCAATGGTGGGTGGATGAAAGAAAGAGAAGAGAAATGAGAGATCATTGAACATGAGAAATCGAGGTGTGTGTTGGCGTAACTTACAAGAGAAGACTGAGCAGGAGAAAGAGAAAAAATGGTGGATAGGTGGGGGTGTGTGGGGCTAGTACTTTAGGTTTAGGGTTTAAATTTGGTCCCATATCTATCATAAGAAATTATTTTAAATCTTTTACATTTATTTTAAATTTTATACTCTTTTCGTCCCAATCATTTAATTATTTGGTAAATAATTAGCCCAAAACAAGTTGTGAGTGCTCCTTGAGCATATAGATCATAAATATTGGAACAAGGGGTGTATTAAACTATTAATAAATAAAATTAGTTAAAAATATAAACGTATTTATATCTTAAATTTTAGAAAATTAGTGTATTCACATATTCGTATCGTATTTGTATTTCGTATACATTCTCATGCTTCCTAGCTTCTGATGCATACTCATTACCTTGCTAAGCCATCCGCAATAATTCTACAAACTGGAAATAAACCAAATGTGGTCATTTGCCTATGATCCGAGTTGGATATCATTGTTGCATTACAATGTAGTGAAGTACTATTGAAATATTAAGTGATGTGAGTTTTAAAATATCAAGTGTTTTGTATGATCATGTCGAAAAAGGAAACAACATTCTCTTGGTGGACGAACCAAACCAGTAATAAGAGCACACTTTTTGTGGATGGAGAGAGTATTATACGTTTTCTAATTACCCACTTCTCATCATTTCATTGTGTGATAAACATCATTATTACCTTTATTGTTAGTCCTTTTTTTCATTCTTCATGATCATTATTGCAAAAAACCTTTTCGAGGCCCACCTCGTGAAGATACTGCCTTAAGGCCTAGGCAGTATGCATAGATTGCCTTTGATGAGGCTAGCACCTTTTATGTATGTGTCTAGCACCTTTTATTTATGAGTCTTACACCTCAAGGCCCACCACCTCAAGGCCGGTGAGGCCCAAGCGTCTTCCACGTCTGCAATTGGGCTTAAATTTTTGATATCTTGGACTTTTTTAGTTGACTTAATTCAAAATTTTAAACCCCATCAATAATTAAACATAAAACAATTAAAGTTCAACCTTAAGAAACATTTAAAACATCAGAGTTTGATGCTAGAAGAAATGAAGAATAACACACATATCACTATTCTCATCATCTCCCTCTATTTCTCCTCCTCCTCCACCCGTCACGACCAACTACTGCTGATGAGGTGAGGAGGAGGTTGATAGAGGCTCTAATGGATTGATGATGATGAGCTAGACTTAGATAAGATGAGATTATGATTTACAATGCTCGATTAAGTATTTAAGTCGGACCATAGTGTGATTTTAAACACTATGACTTCAATCGATTGATGATTTGAACTGAATGAATGGTTTGTTATTATATTATTATATAATTTTTTATGCTTATATTTTATCAAGTTTGAGGCTTATGTCTCGGACCTCCTTGAGACATACGCCTTACCCCATCGAGACAAAACACCTCAAGTACGCCTTTGCCTTTTGCAACATTGTTCATGATCCAGAGCTTTCCTTTACTTATGTTGCGTAGTTATGAATTTATTGGTAAATATTTGTCAATGGTGAAAAGTACATGCTTTTTGCGTAATTAAAATCATAAATTAAGCCAAAGGATATACTTTAACCGTTTCTACCTCTATACCATTGCGATTCAACTGGCACTGTTTTTCTCCATTTCCTCGCCTGTTCATGTAGTGCTTATCATCATTCATCTTCCTATTTGTCTTCATGATTTCTCCTTATTCATTGGCTTTTTAGAAATTCATCATCGTCTTCTAAGAAAATTTATCATGTTTCGAGATTAAGGTCTTTTCTTTAGCTGGTGGATATGACGATCCGTGTGCTTTCCTCGAAGGATTTACTAAGAATTGACTGAAATGCTTGCTTGTTCAGACCAAAGTAGGTGACTTAGTAATATTCTAGAAAACTCAATTGTATTATTGTGACAGTATAAGTATGAGCTTCAATGTATTCTCTAGCAACATGGTCAATTAGTTTTGGTAAAGCGAGGATGAAAATGAAGTTTGCTAGTGGATTAATTGTGTCGCTGTAGCGTAACAGACTCTTACCCTGTGTTCCGGGGCGTTACAAATGGGATCAAAGTTGACCCCTGCATGACTATCGCAATGTCCACACATTTAACCGGGGGAGAGATTGTGACATCCACATCCAATAAGTAACGGATGTCAACACAGTATAATATGGTTTCAATGGATTCTTTAGCAACATGGCTAACCATTTTTTTGTAAAACTGGTTTCAATGAATTCTTTAGCAACATGGTTAGCCATTGTTACACTACTAACATTCATTGTGCCGTTGTAGCGTAACAGGCTCCCACCCGGTGCCGGGGCTTACAATTATACTTCATTTGGAGGGTCTGAGAGTGGGATTTCGAACCCTAATTGGAGTTGCCTTGATTTAGTAATTAGTTTAAATAATTGATCACAAATTTCTGTTAAAGATATAACTTTTACCACTTCTAAAGTTCTAATTGATGCACTCAAACGGCATAAATATAATTTTGACTTATGGCTTTGATTCATCAATTTGTACTGATAAGCAACCCCCATTGCTTGATATATATTTTGCAACAGAAGCAGGTAGACAAATAAGTGAAGACTATCAATGAAAATAAATTTAAGTCTTTCGTTTACATCTCTTGGCTTGACGAATTTTTGGAGATATAATTGTTGCATTTTATATGCCATAATTTATGAATGATATTTCTTGTCCCCTTCCTGAACAGTTCTGCATACATCTTTAATATTTGGTTTTGTTCTTTTGTCCATTCATTGCTTAAATACGTGCCATCAGATATCCTCCTGGACTTGCTACTTATCTGATTCTTGTTTTACCTAGGTTATCGTAAAGAGTGGGGATGATTGTAGACAGGAACACCTTGCTGTACAACTTATTTCTCACTTTTATGGTAAGTAACGCTTTCCAATGATAAAAACGAGAGATCCAGGTTCATATCTTCCTGTCTGCTCATTGGCCTTTGTTTTATTTTCTACTGTTACTGCTTGTTCATTAGTTTGAGAAATTAGCTATGGAGATTTCTCTTCCTATAATAACTAGCGGAGTGTTACATATATGTATTTGTATTAAAAGTTGATAAACCTTATCCTAGTTTATTTTTGGACTTTTGGTAGGACAATACTACTAAAAGTAATAGAATAATTTCTATTGCCATTAAAATAGATATATCAGATGAATGTATTAGGCAAAGCTAGTTTCATAAGAGTCTGCTCTTTTTTAGATATAATAGCTAGCTAGTGCTGGTCTTGTGAAAATAAACAATTGTTCAATGATACCGACTAGAATTTAACTTTATTGGAAGATTAAACCTCTTCTAATCTAAAGGTCTCATACTCCCTTAGTAGACTCTTAATATGACAGATCATCTATAAAAATGACTTCAGCTGTTGCAACTTGCGCATATAATTGTATCTTTAGGTCATTGCTATTTATTTTGCTAAATCATATATATGCAAAATAAATAAGAAGGATCTGATGACTTACAAAAATAATGAAGATTTCTCAATTTAGAGGAAAAGAGCAATTATGATATGAAGTTATCATGAATATTCCCATAAGAACTTGATATACTTAATAGTTCTGAGTTTCTTAAACTTTATTATTTGGTGGAGTATATTTATGTTCCACTTCTTTGTTATCTGGCCAATCTACTTCATACATGTGCAATAGTAATGCTGATATGAATGTCTACTTAGCACTTCTTACTTCAACTTTCTTAAGCTACTTAGGCCAATGCTTGATTTGTTTTTTTGATTTTTTTGTTTTTTTTGCATTTCCCCAATGCTAGATATATTCCAGGAGGCTGGTCTCCCACTGTGGTTGCGTCCTTATGAAGTTTTAGTTACTTCTTCTTACACCGCTCTTATTGAAACCATACCAGACACGGTAACCATACTACTTATATAGATAGTTGAGTATCCTTACATTAAATGCTCATATCTTGAGCGGAGCTCATTTCCCTCATTTATTTTCATCAGGCATCACTTCATTCAATCAAAAGTAGACTTCCTGACATATCAAATTTGCGTGACTTTTTTGTTGCCAAGTATCAAGAAAGTTCTAGCTTCAAGCTTGCTCAGGTAAGTTATGTTTCTGGCATGTTTCATTAGGAAAATGCTGAACTTGTCGCTACTCACTCTGTGGGTAGTTTTCTTTGGCTGAAACAATTGTTTGGAACTTAAATTTATCTCATGATGATCCTCTCACATTGGTCATGCTTGAGTATGCTATCATCAATGCTCAATGAACTACCTAAAGATAATCTTGATTATGCTATTGTAGAAATTTTCCACGTTGGTTGTGGATGATTTTTAGAACAAAAATATATGGTGAGGAATCCCGTCTCCTTAATAAGGCCTTTTTTGGGAGAATTTAGCACATTATCCAAGTTTAATTTGGTATCAGAGTCTACCCGATTCAATGACGGGCCACCACCCAAAATTGTTGTCAATAGATGGTGAGGGTTGTCCACGTTACGTGTGAGGGGCGTGCTAAAATTGTCCCACGTCGGTTGTAGATGATTTCTAGAACCATAATATATGGTGAGGAATCCCCTCCCCTTAATATTTTTGGTTCACTTAACAATTTAGGGGTTGTGTTTGTGTAATTTAAATATTTTATTTGGGGTATAAGTGTAGTTTCTCTAGAAGTTTCTGATTTTTCATAATCTAAGTAGATGTCCTGTTATACATTTGATAATTGCAGATTGCGGCTGGTCTTTGACTCTTTTCTAGAAAGTGGTACTGTCTCAGTGTCTCTAAGTCTAACCTGCTGCGTGAGTTTTGAGGATATGAATGAACATGGCCTGAGTTTTAATTTCAATGTTCTGATTATACATAAGACTGTAAGAGTATACCTGTATTAGTCACGAGACACACTGATTTATGTAAGTAATATATGAAAAGATATGTTTATGAACATAATTACATGACTCTAATATATGTCATGTTCGTATTTTGTAACTAGTAATTTGTTGAATGTTAACATTTCCAAATATACATAGAAGTGAAACTTTTTGATGTCTTGTGTATTTGTGTGTCTGGTCGCCAACTTGCTATTGGTCCTCATTTTGAGCACAAGGCCAGTTTGTGGATAAAGCCAAATATTATAAAACCTTACGAATTTTGTTTATTCTACTGTTGGTTTCATATGCAACAACTATTTGCTACAGTGTGAGTCGTGTTACTGTATTGTTCTGAGTTGCCTTTCATGCAGAGGAACTTTGTTGAAAGCATGGCTGGATACTCTTTAGTATGCTACCTTTTACAGGTAACCTCTTTCCTCACTTGAGCAGCCCTGAAAACAGCCATATTAATTTCAGTTGGCTATCTGCTTTCAAATATCAACATATTTAATGGTGCATGTCATAACTTGAATATCGTACTTTAAAATAAAATGTGGAGATTGACTCTTGCTCATAGATGTATGTCTTTTTTTTTGTTTTCTTCTTACATGTGACCTTATCGCGGGTGTTCTTTATTTTTCCCTCCTCAGGTGAAAGATAGGCATAATGGAAACTTGTTATTGGATGAAGAAGGTCATATCATTCACATAGATTTCGGTTTCATGCTTTCGAATTCACCTGGAGGTGTAAATTTTGAAAGTGCACCATTTAAATTGACCCGCGAACTTCTTGAGGTATGACATACTTCCATCAGGCCTGCACGGCCAACATTTGCTTTATGAATATTAAACATTGTAAGCTCAAAATATTTGTAAATGAAATGCAATGGTTGCTCTGTACTAGGTGATGGACTCTGACGCTGAAGGAGTTCCAAGTGAATTTTTCGATTATTTTAAGGTGAGTGGTGTAATTTATCTTTGTAGACCTAATAGTATGGGTCAGGCACCAACTTGTATATACTGATGTTTATGTCTTTTGCTCTTGATCTATATTTTTCAGGTTTTATGCATCCAAGGTTTTCTCACATGTCGCAAACATGCCGAGCGTATAATTCTTCTTGTTGAGATGTTGCAGGTGAGATTATCCAGTTTTCTTCTGAATTTGTTCATTCTTGTAAGGACCTCTGGAGGCTTAGAGTATAGGAAAGTAAGGAGAGTTAAATTGGCTTGTCATGGTAGAGATTTTGTAATCCTTTCCCTATATTGCTTTATAAATGGAACTTTGAGGAATTATAATTGCACGATTTTGCATATAAATTGCTATAGTTAATTTCATGGATGAATAAGAGGGTATCGTTTTCAGAGTGGTCTTCGGCCTTGTGAACATTCTGCTATAATGTTTTTAGCTATTAGTTCAAAGAAGGTGGCGAAGGTAAAATTCTCCTAGTGAAGCTATGTTTTTTATTCTATGAACTATATGCTTATTGTTGCTAATTAATAAAATATTTTTTATTATTATCGTGATTTATTATTACTAATGTTATTGTTACTAATATTAGTAAGAGAAGGTATGCCCTGAATTGGTGGATTGTGCTTCTCTAGTTAATCCTTGAGCCCTTTTACTATTCTATTGGCATTAAGGACCTCTCAGAGAAGTATGCTTATTTGTTTTCTATGGATGTGATGACTATATGTTTGTTAATTCTCATGTAGACTGAAATGCTCACAGTGCATGATCTTTCTTTTACAGAAATCAACTAGTTAAATAAGATAAACCTTTTGATATTTATACCTTTGATTAGGTTGATTGATAGCTTTTGCTCTCAAGTTTATGCAGCGTGCGTTCTTGAAAGGTACTAGGATCATATAAAGGATTGTTGTATGAAATCTGATGTGACCATCAAATAGGAGATAGCTTCCTCAAATTAATTAAATGGATAATATTGTTAAAATAAATAGTGAAATCAACTCGTGATAAACTTTTACTGATGTAGAATATGTGCACAATTAGCCCACGACAAAACTTTATATATGGATTTATATCTAATGAGGCTGATGCTTCTATTTCCATGATCTACTAATAGTAGATTTATGGCTTTCAGCATTATAGAAGAGTGATGATCTATAAGGAATATTTAAAGATAGCCTATCAGTTGAACATAACGATTGATGTCGAAGTTGTAATGTGTCATATAACATTAAGGTTGTATTTGCTTGCTATATAGATAAAATGAGGGATAAAAAGAAACCTCAATGCTTACATATTTCCTTCTCATTTTGAACCTTTAATCTTCCTCATTTTCACTAAAAATGATGTATAATATTATATTTTAGATACCTAAGCTATAAATTTATACCTCATTTTACATGAAAATGTGGAAGATTAAAAGGTGAAAATGTGAAGGCAATATTTAAGCCTTGAGTTTTTTATTATCGCTCCTTATCCCTCATTTTACCTATATAACTAGCAAATGCAACCTAAGAAGATTGAACCAGGTTGCAAAATCTTCACATAATTATACAAACAGGTGTCCTTATGTTTTCATTAATAGGAGGAAAGAATAGGGGAAGTTGGAAAATCATTATAATGATGCGGCCTGCATACTACTCCCTCCCTCCGTGAAAAGTGTATTGTGAGGGAGTTGGCACAGGTTTTAAGAAAATTTTAAAGTGTGTTTCTTAGCGGAGAAAGGGACCCACAAAGTAAAATATATGTGAGGTTTAGATTAATGTGTTTTGTGGGACCATGTCTAAAAAAGAAAAGAGTACACTTTTGTGGACGGAAGGAGTTTTTTTCTTTTAGCTTGTATAGTTTATGGTGGTCTCTTTGCCGTTGAAAAATCATGCTCCTTTTACTTTAAACTTTCTAAATCAATACCAAGCCTATATAACTCATATGCAGTGTGGCTGTTTGAAGTCCACATTTCTTCAACATTTGCTTGATTTATGCCCATAAGTATGTATATTTATTTTTGGTTTACATGATATTAGCAACATCATAGTATAGACCAATCTTCCCTCTATATGAGTATCTTCAATCTGATCCAATTGTTTTTTGTAATAGGATTCTGATTTCCCTTGTTTCAAGGGTGGTCCCCGGACAATACAGAACCTGAGGAAACGGTTTCATCTTAGTTTGACAGAAGAGGTTTGGCACACTCCCCTCCCCCCCTTCCCACCCTCCTATTTGCTTTCATTATTATCTATTTATGTATGTGCATTCTCCTGTATCAGCAATGTGTATCTTTGGTCCTTTCGCTGATCAGCAGTAGCTTGGATGCATGGCGGACACGACAATATGACTACTATCAGAGAGTCCTGAATGGGATATTATGAGCACAGATTAGATCTTTTGTTCAATGCCCTTGACTGTTCGCTTGGAGATGGTGTATTTCTTTGTGCTTGAGGACATCTGGCTGTGAGCGATTCTGTTATTTCATCACTGTTTATGTTTGGTGATGATACCTGGGATGCCTTTTTCTGTCCTTATCAAGGCTGAAGTGCAGTGTGGGTATATAGCTGATGAAACAGTTCTTGAGGAGTTACCATTGTTTGTTTTGGCGTTTCCCTTCAGCAGAAACTCAGCTGATATGATGGTTTCTTCACATTTGAGGGTGTCGATGTTTTAACCCATGCTGAGTGGGCCATACTGTACAAAGTAATTGAGAGAATAACGGTTGCAACACATTCAAGACGACACTCGGGAACATTGAATTATCATTTTTGAGTCTGCTACACCAATTGATCTGTAGCAAAGAACTCTCGGCCTGTATATCTTCTGCCTACGTTCTTCTTATGCCGTTAAGCTCTGATCAGTTTACATTCATAAGCTGCTCTATAATAACGATGGTCTCTTGGCTTCTTCAACTCTCTGGCATCCCATCTTAAGTCTTGATTCTTTTACAGGAAATGCTTAAGTAGCATTCTGTTGTATTGTGTATAAATTTCTGGGTCGTGTTTTCACTCTTATAGCGTGATTTGCAAATGCGGATAGTGTGTGGAAGTTTGATTGGCACAAATTAATTACACGAGCTCACTGGTGCGTAAACATGTACTTATAATGTTCTTAATTACTTGCAGTTCCAAATCTTTCCATGTTTACCAAGTTCTTACTATCGCCGGAGACGAGTCTTAGCTTCAGACTAGCAACATCATCATTTGGCAACTCAACAATGCTGCAGAAAAACTCTGTTTATTTTTTATTTATTTACATGGTTCTGTGCAAGTTATGGCTGAGAATTGAATAAGTTTGGTTGCTGAATATGTTGTATGGTTTGGTGTTGTGATAGGAACCATTTTAGTAAAGTAAATATAATATCGGAAATTACATATATCTCTTTCCCATTTGTGTTGTTAATGTTATAGTTTCCTATACAGATCCTACTCTCTATACTCAAATCCAGAAGTTTCAATTCAATCTCTGTAGAACTATCTTTATTTTTACTCCGTTGACGATGATTAGCCCTTTGGGATGGGTTGATCGCGTTTCACAATAAATTGCAGAAATGAATGAAGAAGATTAGGGTAGAGGGTTGGAGATCATTGGTACCTGACCTGCCCGTCTGGCTCGGGTAGTTAGTTCCTGAACGGGTCGTAAATTGGGGTCAAGATATAGGCTTAATCGGGTGCAGGTACATGACCTCAAAGGAATAGACACCCCTACCTGAAAATGAGACATCGATTATATATTTTATTTGAGAAGCTATGACATTATACTACCATTCAGATTGAATATATTTATAAAATGCAATTCACTTTATACTTTTGTTAAGATTGAGTTGGAATAATATCAATTGTTGGCCAAGCTAATAAGTTGTCCCTTGTTGGACATTGTATGTAAGTACATATTTGGTAGGTCTTAAGTAAGGCAGGATCGATAAACTTACATATTTTAGCTGTAACATATGAGATTGATAATTTGTAATATAGTAATACATGTTTGATTGGTTATATTATAGTAAACTTAAAAAAAGTTTGTAGTTGGTTTTTTTTCTTCCGGAACAATCCAAATATACCATTCACTTGCAAACCTTAGATATGATTACATCTTATTTTTAAAAAGTAAGAGACGAACATCGTCAAATGTAATACTCTACGCTAGATGTCTTAAATGTATAGTAAATTGAAATATAAAACACAATACACACTACAATTCACAATAATGTTCGTTCTAGTATAAATTTACATAAATAACTTGTGAAGAATACGACTTTAAATCCATGGAGAAATCAATACGATAGAACAACGAAGAAGAAGAATATTGAAGAGAGAGAGAGAGAGTTGTTATTTCATGTAGAAGAGAATTTGATTTGTTAGTTGTAACAACCAACAATACACGTGTATATTTACTATTAGCTATGCAAATGCTAACTAGGATAGTACACAACTAATAGAGACGTAAAAGAGTAAAACCACGATTTCAAGTAGCTTCCTTATTCTTCTTTATTCTTCGCGATGTGACCATGCATGCGCCAGTAACTTCATACGCTGCTTCTTTCGGTATCTTCTAACTCATTCTTCACAATCCCTATCAAGATGAACTAAACACATTTGCAAAGTTCATCTTGCTCAATATAGCATTGAAAATAGGAGAAGTAAAAGGCTTAGTAAGTATATCCGCGAGTTGATGAACACTTTTCACGTGAAGGGGTTTAATGATCCCTGAAATAAACTTACCTTTGACCGTGTGTTAATCGATTTCAATATGTTTTATCTGCTCGTGAAATGCCAAATTAGAGCTAATGTATATCGCCGCTTGATTGTCACACTATAAAGAAGTAGCTTTCTTGATTATAACACCAAAATCTTCAAGCAAAGAAGCCAAACTATCTCACATGTGGCCAATGCCATGGATTTGTATTCAGCTTCAGCTGATGATCTAGATACCGTAGGTTATTTAACTGATGATCTAGATACGTAGGTTATTTCTTGTATCTCCAGGATATCAAAGATGTTCCTAAGAACGAGCACTAACCAAAGAATGACCTTATAGTGTCTTGACATGCAGCCCAATCTGCGTCACAAAACACACTAACATCAAGGCTTGTTGTATTAGAGTAAAAGAGTCCATGTCCCAGTGTGCTTTTCACATACTTTAGCACTCTGTCTGTTGCTTGCCAATGTCCTTCACAAGGATTAGCCAAGTATTGACTAAGTTTATGAACTGCAAAAGTTATATCAAGTCTGGTAATGCATAAGTACAGAAACCTTCCAATCAATCTTCTGTAAGCCAATGGATCTTTTAACCTTGCACCATCATCTTGTTTCAACTGTTTTCCACCACCCATGGGAGTAGAGTATGCTTTGCAACCTAGCATACCAACATCAATGACAATATCAATAGCATACTTTCTTTGAGATATAAAGAATTCAATTTGATTCCTCACAATCTCCATACCAAGAAAATACATAGGTTTTCCTAGATCTTTATATTTGAAGCAGCTCCCTAGGAATGCAAAAGTCCATCATAGCTTGATGTGAGTTGCTAGCTAAAAACATATCATCAACATACACTACCAATGCCACAAAGGTTCCATTGTCATATTTCTTGGTGAACAAAGAGTTATCATGTACTGATTGGCACATACCTGTCAAAGCTTGTGATAGCTTCCAATACCACTGCATGCTCACTTATTTTAAGCCATAGAGAGACTTAGTTAGCTTGCATACAACCCCATATGGAAGAAACTCCCCCTTGACAATAAGTCCAGGATGTACATCCATGTAGACATCCTCCCTTAAATCATCATTTAAGAATGTATTATTTACATTTATGTGACAAAGCGAACCTTTAATGGCAGACAAAACAAGTCAAAGCTTGACTGTAGTGAGCTTAGCAAAGGGTGAAAAAGTATCCAAGTAATTTACACCAACTTTTTGGTTATATCCTTTTGCAACTAAACGAGCTTTGTATCTTTCAATAGTTCTATCAGCATTGAACTTTACCCTATAAACCCATTTGCACCCAATAGTACTTTCATTTTGTGGAAAAGTGGTAAGTATCCACGTTTTGTTCTTAACCAAGGCATCAAGTTCCTCTTTCATAGCTAACCTCCATTTTTGAAACTAAGCAACTTGAGAATAGGAGGCAGGCTCAGGTAGAACAACCACCGAAGCAATGAAGGCTAGATAGGAGGGTGAGAGTTTTTCATAGGATAAGACAGACTGTATGGGATGTGCTGTGGAAGAGACAACAAGAGAATTACACTGATAATAATCATTGAAGTATTAAGGCTTGTGAATAATCCTGCCACCTCTGGAAGAATGAGCATGTGATGAAGGGTTTTGAATGAGATAATCAACAATTGTATGTTGTGTAGGCAGAAAGTTAGGATGATAGGAATAGTAGGGGTCCTAGGGGATTCATATAAGGTTAAAGTGTTTTGAGAAACTCTATGATTAAGTGTGAAATCAGAAGTAGGTAGATGTGAGAATTGGAAAATATCTTCATGGAAAATAACATTCTTACTAATGTAAACAATATTGTTTTCAAGATTAAGCACTTTATATCATTTATAACTGGATGGATAGCCAATGAAGACACACTTGGATGCTCTTGGAGAAAACTTGTCTCTATCTCTAGCAAGGGATGAGACATATTACAAACAGCCAATGACACGAAGGTGATTATAAGAAGGAAGTTTCTGAAATATGAGAATTGAGTAGCATTATCAGGAAGAACAGATTAGGGTATTCTATTTATGATATAAGACGTAGCAATAACACACTCTCCCCAATAGATCAAAGACAAATGTAACTAAAAGAGAAGACTTCTTGACACATTTAGAAGATGTTGATGCTTTCTTTCAACATATACATTTTGTTGTGGTGTTTCAACACGAGTGTTTCACCACACTGCCATATGAAGAGAATAAGTCATGTCGGTCGAACTCAGGTCCATTATCTCACCTAATAACCTTGATTCTTTTGTTGAATTGAGTTAAAACAATAGAGAAAAATTGAATTATGAAAGACTTAGTATCATATTTATGTTTAAGTAAGAATGTCCAAACATAACGTGAATAATCATCAACACTAGTTAGGAAGTAGGAATAACCTTGATATGTAGGAGTTCCAAAAGGTCTCTATATGTCACAAAGAATCAAATCAAATATAGTAAGAGATACATAATAAGACATAGAAAATGACATTTTCTTTTGTTCGGAAAGGTGACATGTTTCATAGGCAGTAGGAACAACTCATTTCAAAGGTAAAACATAAGATAAATCATCTAATTTCTTATTTGAAAGATGTCTTAAACGAGAATACCAAGTATTGGCTGAAATACAAGCAAAAACATGTTTATAACTTCAGGAATATCCAACAAGTAGAGGCTTCCTTCTCTTCTACCCTTCCCAATCACAGTCCCCTGTGAAGCATCCTGAATTTCACATAAAATATCATTAAATTTGACAGTGCAGTGAGAAAAAGAAATCAATGCACTAACAGAAATGAGATTGTATTTGATGCTTGGGACAAGTAAGACAAATTTTAACTCAATGTGAGGTGAGATTTTGACATCACCAATCTTAGTAACCTTGGCATGTCCTTCATTTGATAAAACAACATTAGTATCAACTGTGGTTTTGACAAGGCTAAGCAAAGATTCATTACAACATACATGATGAGTTGCGCCTATATCTAAGATCCAAGATGAAGAAGAAACGAGTATGGACATGGAAGATGAGAACAAGATGAGGATGACATATTACCTGAGAAAGGAGGTGAAAGAATGTGGAGACGAGGACTGGAAGAGTGAGAGAACGTCGTTGCTGACCCTGCTCCTTTTGTGGTCATTTTATTTTGAACGAATGAAATGAGTTTCATATATACCCTGATCATAAAAGAAATCAACTTCAATACTGGAGTGATTCTCACTAACTCCATCATCAACACAGTTCATTGACTTATGAACAAACTTTTCATTATGATTAGATCTATTATTTGATGACTGAGATCTTTCTTTTCCATAGTTGAAACCAAGTGGATAGCCATGAAGTTCATAACACCTATCCACTGTGTGACTTGTTTTTCCACAATGAGTACATAGAAACTTTCCTTTGTCACGACCTGCCACAACATTGGCAACTGCACTTCGAAGTTCACTAGAAGCAGAAGACAAGTCATTGATTTGTCCTCCATCTATTTTCCTTTGATGTTCTTCTTGAGATACCAAGACAAAAATTCTAGAGACATGAGGAAAAGGTACAACAGACAAAAGCTGAGTACATAGTTGAGTATAGTTGGAATTCAATCCTTCCAAAAAATAAAGAGCACAATCCTGAGATTAACGGTCACTCTATTTCTTTCCTTCATCACAACGACAATAACCACAACTACACCAAATCAACGGTTGTAGCTCCCTATATTCATTCCATATAGTGCGCAGGCTAGTGTAATAGTCAATCACATCCATAGATTCCTAATTGTGATTCGTCAACTTTTGTCTAAGTTGAAAGATTCTGGCCAAATCAACATGTGAAAAACGATCATGAAAATCAGACCAAATTTGAGATGCAACTCCAATGTACATAATGCTCGATGCTATTTCTGGAACCACCGAGTTTCTTATCCAGGAAACCACCATAGTGTTGCATTTGAGGCATGTTGTATATTGAGCATCAAGCTCAATTGGCTTCAGTATAGAACCATCCACAAATCCTAGTTTGTTCTTCGCTTGAAGAGTTGTAACCATAAATCGCAACCAATTGATGTAATTAGGCGAGTTGAGTTGTTGATTCACAATAACTGCTCCAGGATTATCACTCACATGGACATAGAATGGACTGTTGCAATCAGCAACAAAAAAAAACAGCCACTTTCTTTCCATTTGGTTGAACCATTTTCACAAGAGATAATAAGATACAACGGAACAAAGAATGATATAGAGACGCGTGGGTCTACACCCTACACGCTCTGATACCATGTGAAGAATATGACTGTAAATCTATGGAGGAAACAATACGATATAACAAGAAAAAGAAGAATATCGAAGATAGAGAAAATTGTTATTTCATGTAGAAGAGAATCTTATTTGTTAGTTGTAACAACCAACAATACACGTCCATACTATTAGCTATGCAAATATTGATTAGGATAGTACACAACTAATAGAAACGTAAAAGAGTAAAAACACGATTTCTAGTAGCTTCCTTCTTCTTCTTTATTCTTCGCTATGTAACCATGCATACATCAGTAACTTCATACGCTGCTTTTTCTAGCGTCTTCTAGCCCATTCTTCACATAATTAACCATTATAACATAGTGTACTTCATACACTCACACATGCAATGTAGAATGGATTATATGCATGCATTATATTCCTATATATTTTTATATTAGTGAATAAAACTTTTTAATGAAAAATTAAAGTTGACTAAAATAACGTATAACATATATAATATTCTAGAATTATATTAGTGTATTGACAACATGGTATGATAAAAAAATTATGATTTTGTAATATATTATATGTTGTATTTTTCATATATTTAAATTACATTAAATACGTCATAATTATATTTATCAAATCAGACTATATTTGTACAAATATGATTCTACGATATTATAAGTACAAAATGACAGTTTTATAAATCATAAATATATATTATAAAATTATCGTTGTTGAGATAAAATGAGATACACTATAAAATACATGATGATGGTCAAGACAACATCATTTCTAACCGCATGTAGTGCTGGATGCAGGATCCGAACTAAGGGGAGGCAAAAATGCAAAAGACTATAACAAAGTATATTATATAAACAATTAGGAAAGGTTTAACCTATAGTTCGTCTCGACAATCCGCCATTTTCTTAAACTTATGCATAATAGCATCATTAGAAACACAACTGAATACATCATTTTCAATATAGACCACCAAACTATCATTCATCCATTCATCACACATTCGATTGCGACGTCGGTTCTTCACAATTTTCATAGCTGAAAATGCTCTTTCGACAGAAATTGTTGCAATTGGCAAAACTAGTTCTAAAGTGATAAGCTTATAAACAAATGGATACATCAAATTTCTTCCAGTTTCAACTAATTTTTTTGCAAGATCACTGGGCCCTTTTACATCAGAAGTATCAATTCTTAAACGCACATCCAACACAAAATTTTCGAGTTGATCCGACAACGCCAAAAGTTCTACGCCTTTAAAATCATTTGGATAGTATTCAACTAGTCGAACTAACTTTTGTCTCTCAAAAGCTTTTTATTAATTGAACATTTGTATAACTTTTATTAATATTTTTTAATGTTTAAAAGTTATTAGGAGTAAAATAGACATTTCAAGTAAAAAATTAAGGGAGGGCAATTGACCCCCCTTGGCTACACTTAAATCCGCCACTAACAGCATGTAATATACATTTCAACATATATCAATAAAGGTGTTTACGGTTACCGTTATAGTTCGAATTGTAATCGAATTGCCAATTTCACGGTTCTATTATTTTGGAATCATAATTGAACTGTGGCTATAACGATTCACGGTTCAGAACTAAAACCATCCAAGACGGTTATAATTTCGAACCGTCTTAAAAATAAGTAATTTTCTATGAATTTACTAGTTAAAATGTAATTTTATGAGTTACAAATAATAATTCAATATAATATAAAGAAAACAATTAAATAAGGGATAGAAAAACCTATTAAAATAAATATTGACGAACCGACAAGTCATGATTTCGAACATTTGGAATCGGAACTGAATTGTTCCCTACACGGTTTTGGTTCGAAACCGAACTTTCAGAAACTGTAATAATAAAACAGAAATTTTATTAATAAATTGAGAACTGGAGATTACAATGGAATTACTAAATAGTCGAGTCGAGGAAACCCTCTTTCCGCAAGATGAGATACGTCCCGGCTAGTGCTCACGGTCCGGCGTATCATCCCCAAAGATAAAACGACTACGTCCTTAATGAAATCAGCACCAAAATTTGATAAGGCCCCGACGAACTTGATAAGGCGGAGAACCGAGCAAACTAATGAATCTCTAAATACTAAAATGAGAATGAGATATAAACTAGAGAGAATAGAGCAAAATGAGTTGGTGTGACAAATGAACTCCCAAACACTCTATTTATAGCCATGTGGGGAATGTCCAATGGTCACACCACCAACTCCAAGAGACGGCAATTAAATCTCCACCATTACACCATAATTTAAATGCCATAAACAATATGTTTATGGTGCATTCGTTACGTGAAGAAGAAAAGCCAAAGGTTGGCAAAGACATTGATTTGAAACTCCAAATTAATAGTTTCAAATGGGCTACTATTGTATCAACCAACAAATTAAATAATTTAAAGGCCCAACAAGTTAGCTACATCACAACCAATCTATCCGATGGGTTATCCGATATTTAGCTAAATAGCCTTCAACCAAATAGGCCCAATTAATTTCAAAATCTTCCACAATGCATTTCTCACTCACCGAGAAATTCGATTTTGAAAAAGCTTTGATTTAATTCTCAAAGAATTAAATATATACCCGTCAAATTAATTAAGAACCCTACAAGTTCAAAATCAATTTATCCAACAATCCCCCACATGAGTGGAAATGCAAATGCAAATGCATGAATGCAGACACAAGCTCAATTCTCATGAAGCAATACCGCATTTGGAAAGGTAACTTGTGCTTTTGAACCCTCCATAGTTAACACCATCGGACATACAGGCGGACTAGTGGACGCGATGCCTTGAACTATTCATCCTTAGTGTATACCGAGTCAATAGTATTAACACAATACCACCTCGACCTCATCAGTTCTCACGTTTTGGTCTGTTTCGGCCATGGACACCCTCTTTGGATTCATAAATGACTATTCCCACGAAGAGGCCCCACTTCTCACTTATATAGGTGACTCTTATCGAGTATCTTGTCATCCTCCTTTACCAAGAATCATTAAAAGTCAAAAGACTTATCCTCACCACATTGCAAGTTTTCAACATTCATTTGCTATCTAGGGAAGGGTCGAGTGTTACAACACGGACTCATATAACTTAGTTTTCCCATTGAACCAAGTTCTTGGGATCTCCAGTCATCATGGTTGGGTTATTATACTCATCCTTAATATGTGGATTTTAATCTCATTCCCTCTAGCAATTTAACCATTTGATCACGATTCAAGCCTTTAGTTAACGGATTCGCTATGTTATCTATTGATCTGACATAATATACAGAGATAACACCACTCGTGATCAATTCTCTAATGGTATTGTGATGACGTCATATATGTCGAGATTTACCATTATACAGTCCGTTATGTGCTCATCCGATAGCTGCTTGGCTATCGCAGTGTATCACCACTGATTGCACATGTTTCTTCCAACATGGAATATCTTCTAGGAAATTATGAAGCCACTCTGCTTCTTCTCCCACTTTATTCAAAGCTATAAATTATGATTCCATTGTGGATCGAGTTATACACGTCTGTTTCGTTGATTTTCAAGAAACAACACCCCCCCCCCCCCCCCCCCCACAACGAAAACATATCCACTCGTTGAGAATGAATCTCTCGAGTCAGATATCCAATTTGCATCACAATATCCTTCAAGGACAGGGGGATATCTCGTGTAATGCAAACCAAAGTTAAGAGTATACTTTAAGTATTTCAAAACTCTCGTTAGAGCTTCCAATGTTCCTTGCTTGGATTACTCGTGAACCTGCTCAACTTATTCATAGAACAAGCTAGATCCGGTCTAGTGCAATTTGTGATATACATCAAACTACCTATAACTCTAGCATATTCTTCTTGAGAAATAGGATCACCCTTATTTACTCAAGTGTATGTTGTGCTCTAAAGGGGTCTTAGTCTGCAGACTATCAAATGCATTGAATTTCTTTAGCACTTTCTCAACATAGTAAGATTGTGTTAAAGCAATTCCATCGGATGTTCTTAAAATTCTTATACCAAGAATCACACCCACCAACCTCAAATCAACCATTTTGAAATTTCTTTTTAACATTCGTTTCGTATCAACAATAACATGTCGTCTACATAAAGACACACAATAACAAAGACATTAGGTGTGCCTTTAATGTAAACACATTTATCACACTCGTTGATTTTGAAACCATTTGACAACATTACTTTGTAAAATCTCAAGTACCACTACAAAGGCGCTTGTTTCAAACCATACGAAGAACGAACCAATTTGCACACCTTCTTCTCTTGACACGGAGCAACAAACCCCTTGGGTTGTTCCATGTATATCTCATCCTTAAATTCACCATTCAAAAAGGTAGTCTTAACATCCATTTGGTGAATCTCAAGAATATGCAAGGCAGCAATCGCGAGAAACACCCGAATAGATGTAATCCTTGTCACAGGTGAATAGGTATCAAAGAAATCATACCCTTCCTTTTGTTTAAAGTCTTTGACTACAAGTCTAACCTTAAACTTGTCAATAGTGCCATCAGGTTTAAATTTCCTTTTAAGGATCCATTTACAACCTAACGGTTTATGACCTTCTGGGAGATCGGTCAACACCCACGTGTGTTTTTCCATTATAGAATCAATCTCACTATTGACAGCCTCTTGCCAAAATACAGCATCTGGGCATGAGAGGGCTTCACTAATCGACTTTGGTTCTTCATCCAACATATACGTGATGTAGTCAAGACCAAAATCTTTGGCAATTCTACCTCTTTTGCTAAGCCTCGGTTCATCATCAACCGGAAGAGAACTCGTAGCCTCTTCAACACTTCTTTTAGCAGAGCTATTTACAACTGTTTCACTTTCCTTACAAGGATATATATTCTCAAAGAATATAGCATTTCTAGATTCAATCGTTGTACCTTCTTTCACATCGAAAACCTCCGAGCGGTGAACAAGAAAACGGTACGCACTACTGTTAAGTGCATAACCGATAAATATATAATCAATTATTTTAGGGCCAATTGTAACTTGTTTTGGTAAAGGCACTTGAACTTTAGCCAAACACCCCCACACTTTGAGGTATTTGTACGACGGCTTGCGTCCTTTCCACATCTCGTAGGGAGTTACGTCCTTACCTTTAAGTGGAATTTTATTAAGGATATAATTCGCTGTTAAGACAGCTTCCCCCACATGTTCTGGGGTAATCCCAAACTAATCAACAAGGCATTCATCATCTCCTTAAGAGTACGATTTTTGCGTTCAGCACCCCCTTAGACTGAGGTGAATATGGGGCTGTAGTTTGATGAATTATGCATAACTCCTCAAACGGAGCAACATACTCTCCTCCTCTATCACTTCTCACAACCTTAATCTTACGATCAAGTTGATTTTCTACTTCCAATTTGAAGTTTTTGAAAGCTTCAATCGCCTCATCTTTACTTCTTAGAAGATAAAGATAACAATATCGTGTGCAATCATCAATAAAAGTAATAAAATACTTTTTACCACATCTAGTTTGCACAAATTTTAAATCACACACATCCGTGTGAATTAAACCTAGAGGTTCGGTGCTCCTTTAAACCGATTGAAATGGTAGTTTAGCCATTTTGGCTTCAACACAAATTTCACATTTTCCTTGTGAATTAAATTCATCAACTTTTAGTAAATCTAAATTTACTAATCTTTTTATCGTATTTAGATTAACATGTCCTAATCTACAATGCCATAAATCAGAGCACTCAAGCAAGTAAGAGGAAGTTGAAGCATTCTCATTATTCTCAAGTTTCGGTACACGGTAAACCGTCATTACATTCAGTTTAAACAAACCATTGGAAAGAAAACCCTTTCCAAAAAAAGTACCAAACTTAGACAAAACAAACTTGTCAGATTCAAACACGAGCCTAAAGCCCTTGCTAACGAGAATAGAACCCGACACTAGATTCTTCCGGATGTCTGGGACATGCAGCACATCCTTCAACCTAAGCTCTTGACCAGACGTCAGTTTGAGCACGCAATCACCAACTCCGGCAACTTCAGACGAGTCTTGATTGCCCATGTGAAGCTTCTTCCCCTCAACAACTCTATACGTCAAAAACATGGTTCGATCAGAGCATACATGCACGGTAGCGCCCGTGTCGATAAACCATGCATGTGGATTATGTTAGGGTTTGTATACCTCAAAGCATGCTTTATGCTTGGACGATGTATCAAACCTGTTTTCAATTGCACTTTAATAAGAATAGATGTTTCTATCATTGGTTTGTCATATATATTATATATATATTAAATAGCAAACAAGTCCATTTATTACAATTGTAGACTGTGTGGTGGATCTATGATCGCGGAAGGTAACACACTCGGCTCCTTTGTAATATAAAGTCACAGTCTAGACAGACTTGGACAGTCTTGTCGGTAATGACTGCGATATCACTTCGATGCGGCTGACCTTAGCTCGCAGAATGATGTCGGTATGTATAAGCGGTTACACATGCTTTGCATATACATATTGAGAGGTTTCACAGTGAGATAAGTTCTAACATGACGATACTTGGAACGAGAGATCTCGGAAAAAGTTAATTTTATTTCTTAATCTGTGACGATGACATTAGTATAAGCGGTTGATTATACGCTGCTTGATTCATCAATGCTTGCGAGTTTTTTGTAACTCTATACAGTGATGTTTTGGGTAGTAGTCGTCGGCTTAGCCAGAAGGACTCGATTGTCAGTCATACAGAATCGTGTCTCGGTGACACGAGTTAATTTAATCTGCGTAAGGCGTTCAGAAAGGTTTATTACATGAGAAACCCGGCCTGCTGGAATTTATTCCATGTGTAATATTAAAGTACTGAACCGGATTCACTCACGAATAAATATATTAATTATTTTGAGTTGTCAGGAAACTCAATTAATTAATGGATTTAGAAAATTTTAAACGCGATAGAATAAATTAACGAACAAGGATTACGTCCGTAATTCGAATGAATATAAACAAGTTCAATATTTATCCTATAGTGAAGTCGATAAATATTTATAATAGAAACTGCTCTTTATTGCATTTACATGGAGTAATTAATTGGGGGACAATTTAATTTAAATAAATTAATTTAAGTCTAATGGTTGGGCTGAACCAATTAATTAAATCTAATTGGGCCCAAAAGGAGACTTGAAAATTAATTTAATCTAATTATGGATTTGTCCAAGCCCATATTAATTTTAAATATTATTCAAATTTGAATTTGAATTATTATCGTAACTTGCAAGAGATAAAGAGGGAATTAAAGTATCTATTATTTAGGGTTTAATTCATTCTCCCTGGAAACCCTATTCTAGCCCAAGAGACTATATAAAGAGAAGAGAGAGAGGAAATGGGGTGTATTACACGCTTAGCAGCCAGAAATCGGTGCCCCCTTAAGAGATTAATTCTCTTATTTTCTTGAAAATAATACAGTATTTCACGCTGTGTATTTTCATCTTCTATTCTCTTTACTTCTAGATAGATTCACACACACGATATTCTAGAAGATAGTAGGGCCATAGAATAAAAGTTCCTAAGGTCGGATTCGAGGAGTTGAAGATTGTAGATCCAAACAGAGTGGATTGCGAATCGTTACTAGCGATTCAAATCGCTTCTCCACAAGCGAAGGACTTGTGTAGGAGGAGGTATAATTCTAGATTGCGCTTTATTATATTCTCCTATGTGTTAAGAATTAATTATTTGTATGGTTAATTAAAACTATGGATCCTGCGAATTTCGTGAGCTCCTCATACGGGTTCCATCAGATTATCAACGTGGTTGACTTCAGACACCACGACAGCCAAGTCATCATCATCCCACTTGTCTTTCTCGACAGCATGGGCATATCGCTTAGCCTGCTTCTTTTTCTTCTTCGGACTAGTGCAGTCCTTAGCCATGTGGCCCAGCTTGTCGCAATTGAAGCAAGTACCTTCAAATTTTCTAGCAACAATTTTTCCCTTGCCTTTAGCATTAGGGCGACCACGCTTCTTGGAGTTTTCACCACGCTCCATTAGATTTTCTTTCGCCTCGTCTCCAAGCTTAAACCTCCGATCACGCCTCCTACTGTCTTCTTCGATTCGAAGCTTGACAATAAGATCTTCAATCTCCATCTCACTCTTTTTATGAGTAAGATAGTTCTTGAAGTCCTTCCAACTTGGTGGAAGCTTCTCGATCATGGCAGCAACTACGAACGGAGTTGGCAATGTCATTTGCTCCGCTTGCATGTCGTGTAAAAGAGTTTGCAACTCTTGCACTTTCTCCATCACGGATCAAGAATCAATCATCTTGAAGTCCAAAAAATTGGCTACAAGAAACTTCTTCGTTCCCGCATCCTTGACACGGTACTTCTTCTCAAGAGCATCCCACAGCTCTTTCGCCGTTTTCACACCGGCATAAATCGAGTAGAGAGTATCCTCTAACCCGTTTAACACGTAGTTCTTCGCAAGGAAGTCGCCTTGATGCTAGACATCAGAGGCAACACGAACTTGGAAGTCCGCATCCTCCGGTACAATCGGAGCATCCTCATTCAAAAGTTGGCAAGCCCCACTGTTGTTAAATAAAACAACATCTTTTAATGCCACCTCTTGAAATCTACACCCGCAAACTTCTCGGGTTTTTCCCCTTGAGGCAACGCCCTTGAAAGAGGAGCCATCACGGATACGTTAGTCCCGGTACAGGTATTAGCAGCAGCGGAGCCACCGATAAGAGTGGTGGCAGCAGCGGTAGCGGCGAACGTGGCGGCGGCAGTAGCGACGGAAGTGGCGGAGGCGGTATTTGAGGAAGTCGACATCTCCAAAGCAAAGTCGGTATCTCGTCTTGCGATTGTAATAATAAAATAGAAATTTTATTAATAAATCGAGAACTGGAGATTACAATGGAATAACTAAATAGTCGAGTCGAGGAAACCCTCTTTTCACAAGACGAGATACGTCCCGGCTAGTACTCACGGTCGGCGTATCGTCCCCAAAGATAAAACGACTACGTCCTTATCGAAATCAGCACCAAAATTGGATAAGACCCCGACGAACTTGACAAGACGGAGAACTGAGCAAACTAATGAAGCTCTAAATACTAAAATGAGAATGAGATATAAACTAGAGAGAAGAGAGCAAAATGAGTTGGTGTGACAAATGAACTCTCAAGCACTCTATTTATAGCCATGTGGGGAATGTCCAATGGTCACACCACCAACTCCAAGAGACGGCAATTACATCTCCACCATTACACCATAATTTAAATGCCATAAACAATATGATTATGGTGCATTCGTTACGTGAAGAGAAGAAAAGCCAAAGGTTGGCAAAGGCATTGATTTGAAACTCCAAATTAATAGTTTCATATGGGCTACTATTGTATCAACCAACAAATTAAATAATTTAAAGGTCCAACATGTTAGCTACATCACAACCAATCCATCCGATGGGTTTTCCAACATTTAGCTAAATATATTTATCGTGGTGCATCACACAAAAATAATTAAGTATCTTACATGAAATTTATGAAGTAGAAGTACGGTATTTCCAAGTTCCAATTGATTTATAATCAAAAGTTCAGATGACTTACCAATTAATAATGCCCAATTTAGAAAATATAGCAAAGTTCAACATAATGATATAGTCTATTTGTTTTGTTAAGTGCTTGAAAAAGATTCCACACATAAATTGAAAAATTAAAATTTTATATTTTAAAAAATAGGAATTATTATTTTAAAGACAAAAATTTTATTTAAAAAAAAAAGTGACTGTTTTTAATAAAATGTTCCAATTAAAAAGTGTAACTACTTTTAACGTAGTTCAAGTCCATGTAATCTAAAATTTTAGACCATTATATTAATAAAATATAAATTTTATTAATAATCGAGAACCGGAGATTACAATGCTTGGAGATACAATGGAACAAACTAAATAAGTCGAGTCGAGGAAAGCCCTCTTTCCGCAAGACGAGATACGCCCCGGCTAGTGCTCACGGTCCGGCGTATCGTCCCCAAAGATAAAACGACTTCGTCCTTTAGATTAGTAGCACCACAAACTCTAAAGGCCCCGACGAACTTGACTAGGGAGAGAACCGAGCAAACTATGAAGTGCCTAAAGCTAATATGAGATGAAAGAATATAGAGGAGGAATGAGAGCAAATTGCTTTGGTGTATGTAAAATGAACTCCCAAGCCTCTTATATATAGCCTCATGGGGGATATCCAAGAGTCATGCCATAAAGCATGAACGGCAGCTTAGCAACTCTTTAGTTGCACCACCATTATGCCAAGCCATAATAGCATATAAATGTCCATAGGCAAACCAATAGCCGTGCATGCAAAAAGCCATGCGTTGGTGGATTTAAAGCCATGACAGGCTTTACACAGAATGGGCTCACGCAAGGCTTTTCACTCATGAAATAGCTTGCTCCAAAATTGTCAAGTCACAGGCCCACCATTTCAGCCCAACTTCCAAAAAACCTCTAAAAGGTTTTTCAATGGGCCTAAAAGCCTTTAACCCAAAACATTCCAAAATCTTTGCACCAAACATTTCTCACTCACTGAGAAATTCGATTTTGGAAAAAACCTCATTTTAATTCTCAAAGAATTAAGTATTTGCCCGCCAAATTAATTAAGAACCCTACAAGTTCAAAATCAATTTCCAACATATATCTAAAAAATTCATTTGCATTGATTTTGAAGGGCATGTTAAAAATTAAAACAATAAAAAAGATAATAGTGAAATATTGCAATGCACTTTAATTAGTGAGCATCTTAGTTTAGAACAACAAGACTGAAGCCGGACTTAATATGCCTGCCTGTGCTTGACCAGTAATTTTATTGATAGGTCTAAATTCGATCCATAATCCTAATCAGACTTAAAAATCAAGTTCAAGTCCATGTCCATGTCGATCCAACGGTCTTAGACTGAGTTCAAATTTTATTTTTTTTATATAATTTCTAATTTTTAATATATTAAATATGTATAATTATTTTATTTTAAATATATTTATATATTTTAAATTTTGTTATGCTTCTAAATATAATAAATATCAAATCAAAATTCATTTACGCACGTATTTATTTTGCTATATATATTAACTTATATTTATTACTCCCTCGATCTACGAAAAAATTGCACATTTTTATTTTTAATAATTATACTCATCTTATTAGACTCACTATTAACTTTTTAATCCCTCACATCTCATATTTAATTATAAATAATAGGGACCCTCATTCCACTCATAACATATTTAATATATTTATCCATCATCCACTAACTTTTTTTCACTCACATACATATATTTAATTAACAAATATTGTGGGACCTTATTCCACCCACAACACATTCAAATTATTTATTAAAATCCGTGTCGAAACCAAATGTGCAAGTACTTCGTGGACGGAGGGAGTACATATTTATATTATTTTTAAGTGTATAGTTTAAGTCGAGTTTGGATGAATTTGGATACATCAATTCAAAAATTAGCCTAAATCTACCTCTTAATCTTAAGATCTAGATCCAAACCCATACTATAACGTTTTCGGGTCGAACTTGGAGACCTATTATCGTGGGTCGGGCCAGCGAAATTGCCGTCCTAATCTTAGCTTACTGAACAAGCTTCAACTATTGCGCTTTCGCTGTAAGACTAAAACCCTTCTCTCCTTCTATATAAACCACTACCTCTTCACAATTCCTTCCTCTCTCGTTATTTTTCAATCTTCACTCTCTACGCGATTTTACTCTCCGTTCCGCCCGTTCGTCTCCCTTCGAGGTCTGGTTCTTTTTTAATTTTCCTTTTCTTTCTTAATTTTAATTTGTGTCATGCAAAAGTCGTTTTATTTCCTCCTACTTATATTTTGTTGGTACGTTGATTAGAGAAATTGTGCTTTTGGGGGTTTTTGTTCTAGGGTTTGTGCATTGATTTTGGGTATCTGACAGTTTGTTTCGTGTCCAAACCTCCTCCATTTGTTACGAGCGTATGAAATTTAATTATCTGTTTCCCTTGAGGATTCTAACCAGTTCATCTCGTTCTTATTCTGTCCTTTCACTTTTCATCTGTGTATATACTCTCTCAGTGGTTCAATTCCCGTGAAATCTTTGTACGTTATCATCAGTGTTCCTAGTTCCATTAAATTGGATGAGTTCTGGATTCCTTTCGGGATAGTATGTGTTGTATTGTTGGTTTGATTGGCACTCAGTAATGTGGCTCTTTGTAATTTGAACTGGGATTTGTTAATCTTTGCGTGAAGTCTACTGATATAGTTAAAATGTTAGGGTTTGTGTATTGCACACCAGATGTCTTTTGATTCCAGCGAGAAGCATCAGTGGTTTGTGTGGTGTGCTTTCTGTTTCATCAGCCGGGGGAGGCTTTGGTGCTCCAGAAAAGTGTTGTTCCGACATTGGACTTGAAGTCGAGGATTAAGTAGTTTCAGATTGGAGATCTTTGGAAGAATTGGTGTGTAGAGGTGTTTATTTTCATTTTCTGTTTTTTCTTTTTTTCCTTTCTTGGTGAGAGCTATTGGCTGCACAAACCTTGTTCTTTGTGGGGTGAGGTTTTAAATACTTGATCTGTGGAAGCTTACTTCAATAGTTAGGTTATTAGGCATTGAGTTGTATTGGTGAGTATGCGTCTCGCCCCGGGTTTCCGATTTTATCCAACTGATGTTGAGCTGGTCTTATACTATCTCAAGAGGAAGATTATGGGTAAGAAGTTGAAGTCTGAAGCTATTGCAGAAGTCAACATATACAAATACTCTCCATGGGATCTTCCAGGTACATTGTTTCTCCTTCTTGTTTCTTGTCATTTTATTTTTCGGCTATTTTGGTTGCTTGCGTGAACAAAGATACTCATGTTGAAAGTTTTGTGAACACTATTTGTATTAAAATGCTGATGCTGGCATTAATTCAGTTTGGCTGCGATACGTTTGCTCTAGAAGCTCATATATGCTTAGCATCATGTATATTTGTTCCCTTCCTTTCAGTGTTTCACATATTTCGCTCTCCTAATGAACAGATAAATCCTCTTTGAAAAGTAAGGATCTCGAGTGGTTCTTCTTCTGTCCAAGGGAAAAGAAGTATTCAAGTGGAGTGCGTGTCAAGCGTGCAACTGAAAATGGGTATTGGAAAACTACTGGAAAAGACAGGACTGTTTCTTACAATGAGAAAACTGTTGGAGCTGTTAAGACCTTGATTTTCCACTTGGGCCATGCCCCTCATGGTGAAAGAACTGATTGGGTCATACATGAGTACAGGATCCTTGATAATCAGTTGGATAAAGCTGGAGTTCAGGTACTTATGTCATGATTTACAATTTTTTTTTAACCAATATCTTCTAGGACTCTACCATGTACATTATTTGGATGTTTGATAACTTGGTGCGGAATTATATTTGTTTATTTCTAATTCTTCCGCACCTTTGAAGCAATCATATCAGAGTGAGCTCATTATCATTCTAGGAGTTATCTGCTAAGTTTTTTTCTAACAATTTTGACTAGAATTATCATTTCCTTAATTAATAATGCAACCTACTTCTAGTTCTTATTTCGCGAGATATATGAGTAAAAATTGAAAAGTAAATAGAATTTAGGGATTCATGAAATTCCTGTTAATTTTCCTTTCGAGATAACAATTAAGTGGGTTGCTTAGTTTATTCTTTACAATGTACAGAATTTTTTCATGCACACCTCACAATTTACATAAATTTACCAGAAATTTGGGTTTGCCTTATTACAAGTTCTTTGACTATTTTTGATCCGAGTGTAGGCTGAATAATGTATTTCTGTTTGATTCCAAATGTGGAGTGTGTTTCAATCACACTGTGCATAAATCGCAAGCTATTATGGCTTATGCTTCATGATTTATGAATGTTGAGAATGAATTTTTCAGCATGTAGCAGTTTGCTCGTCTTGTTGAGGCCTATTTCGTTGGTATAGTCTTGATGGAAGTTGCAACTTTAGCTGCCCTTGTTTTTGCTAGTTGATTTTGTGTTGTTTGCTCTGGGTTTCTTGGATGTATTCTCATTTTTTGCTTGGTTAATTGTTGTTTTCATAAGCAGGGTAGTTATGCTCTCTGTAAACTCTTCAAGAAGAATGGGCTAGGCCCAAAAAATGGTGCGCAGTATGGGGCTCCCTTTAATGAAGCTGATTGGACTGATGATGATGATGATGATGATGTTGCTAATAACGAATCTATATCAATGGAAGCCGAGGGTCCATCCCGAGCTCTGCGGACGCAAAATGAGGAGCATAGTGCCCCTCTTGGAAGCATGTTTGATTCTGAAAATGGATGGATGCCCATAATTGAAGGAGGTCCAACAGCTTCAGCTGTTGCTCCGCTTAGTATGGAGGCCTCAAATATGACAAATGATGAGATTGCAGGATTTCTAGCATCATTAGCCTATGAAGACATGCTGCTTCCTATTCCTAATGAGAATGGACTTAACAAGGTGTCTTTTTAAAGTACATGTTTCCCTGCATTTCATAATATTATAGGTCCTGCTACAGTTCATAGTGTTGTATGCTTCTGTTACATTATTGTTTTATTTATTTTCTAGGAGTACATATATCTGCATGCCTGACTTCATGAATTCAAGAGCTTTATTTCAAGTACTTGCTAGGATAGTCTGACGAAGTTCCCTACTCGAGTTCTCTCATTTGGCTTATGTGCTTGAGGTTTTGTTCTTATTTATTGCCTAGTAGCATCAGCAGAATGAATCCGTCTGGTTCTTTTTAATAATTATCTTGCAACTTAGTCACTTACAACCATCTGTCCTTTGAATGGAAGATGGAAGATATCATAAAAATGTTATGATATTCCCTTCTGGTATCTATATTGAATAAAAATGTGTGTTGCTTTGAGTGGAATATGTGCTGATGTAAGCTGTGTTTAGCAGGATAAACATGATGGCGATGAGCACACCATATTGTTACCTTTTGATGAGGGACTGGATATCTACAATTGTCTTCCTGACCTGGATAGTTGGAAAACACCAGATGAAGGAAACGTTAACTTCTCCGGATTGCAGAATGTTGACTGTCCTCTAAACATGCTTCCTGAAGACAATTCAAACTATATAGAACTTGATGATCTGCTGCCACCATTGGATTGCCCTAATGGAGTTACTGGAAATCATATTTCATCACTTTGTCAGGCATCTGCACCTGCATCGTACAGCCATGAGCAACAATCACACTCTGGAACAAAGTTTGCTGGCATGGATCTGTGTACTTCATTTGAAAATGAGATTGGTGCTCCAGCAGCAAACTTATCTGAGGGTGATTTTTTGTATATGACTCAGATGGTGAGGCCACTGTAATTTGTTTCTAAAAGCATCTCTTTCTCGTGATATTTTTCACATTAATCTGTTATGACTCCCATCTCATAATGATGCATTGTGACATAAAATTGCAGGTGGATAATCAATTGTACCTGGCTGATAATGCTTCGTATAATTTTGAATTCTTTGCCGGGCAACTGGACAATGCAGAATTTTCCTCTCACCACATGGAAAGAGGTAGATCTGCTGATAATTGTTGAATACTCTGATCGTGGGACGAGTGCTCACATTCTATTTATAGTTCTTCAGTCAATTCTATAAGTCAAACTGCCCGAACATGCGAGTTTCGGGGGATATAAATGCAAATTTTCAAATTCCATTCCAGAAAGCAGCATGCCTTGCAGAACAATGGGCTACTAATTCTTGTGTTTTCTGGAACACAGATGGAAAAAATGGTGTGAAAAAAATATTTTAGATTCCTTCATGTTTCTTGTAATTTTTTGTGATCTTATTATGTAATGCAGCACCTTTTGGGATGTTGCATAAACTTATATTATGTTGGTGGATGCTGCAGGTACTTTATGCAGTGTTTTATGTTAATTGGCAGTGACACTTTAAGTTGATTATGTTTATTATATTCCAGGATCACATTTAAAAATCTGCATTCCAGCTCACTTACCATCAGCTGCTAAGTTTCTTGCTCTCTCTCCTTGTGGTGGCTCCTCCATACATATCAAGGCTGAGGTGACTCATGGAGCTGGTGAATGCACTAACGAAGCTTTGGAAGTTATGGTGGGGGGGTCTAGCAGCTGTTGGTGCAACTTGCTTTTTCGGTATATTCAGCTATGGGTTGTGGAAGGTCTACTTAATTTGGTAGAATTTGTCTCATATTTGATTTTAGTTCGCTGCCTAAATGATACTGTTCTGTGGAGTTCTCATTATTATCACCTGAATAAAAAAGCTATCATATTTTCCTCAACAACCAAAAATAAAAATTGTAACATTTTGTTTCAGATATTTGTGTTCTTTAGTAGTTATTTGTTGTAAGGAAGCCATATGGTGAACTGAGAGTGCCTTTGGCAGGCTAGTTGATGCGGGTTATACTATTTTAAACGATTTCATAACAGTCAGTTGGTAGGTTAGTTACTAAGCCAATCGGGCCGTCTTTAAACGTAGGCCTGCTTCTAAATACTACTCCCTCTGTCCACCAATGTTGTTAACGTTTTGCTATTTCGAACCGTTCACCAATATTGTTAACACTTAAAAGTGTTCTTTTTTAGACATACCTTTTTACCCTTTTACTCTTACTAACTCCACTAACTTTTTATCCTTTTACCTTTTTACTCTTACTAACTTCATTAACTTTTTACTTTTCACTATCTCCACTTACTATATTTTTCCACAAAGTCAAAATAATACATTAAAATCCGTGCCGGGTCAAAATGTTAACCACATTCGTGGACGGAGGTAGTATGGTATAGCTGGTTTTAGAACCCACCAACTTGGTGGAATAGAAATAAACTAGGGTTGAGATTAGACAAAATTCTGTAAACACTATGTTGCCTTCTTAATCACACAACATTGAACAACTGAATTGCAAATCATTTTGCTTTCTTCGTCGATCCAAATCACTTCATTGCCTTCTTCATCGCTCATGTTGGTAGCCAAGGTAAGATTTCTTCATCGATGAATCTGTTGAGGGTTTAAGCATTTGATTCCTGTTGCAATTTTACTTCAGATTTTTTGAAGAAATCATTTTGAGTGGAGTGATTTTTTTTTTCCAAGTAAAGCAGCACACACACATTTCTCATTTCTGGTTGCAATTTTCGAAAGCCTTGACTCAGTTCTACACCATAAGTTTTTGAAGAAATTATTTTTGGTTCCCGTTGCAATTTTCGGAAGCCTTGATTCAGTTCTCCAGCCCACGTTTTCCAAGTAAAGCAAAACACTTTACCCATATGTATCTTTATTCCATCACCTGAGCTTGTGGATTTGTATGCCCTTTAAATGTAGATTTTAGTTGCTGCTCTTAAATCTAGTTGATGTTGTAAGTTGTAACTTGGATTTTAGTTACTGTTCTTAAATTGTAGTCCCTCCGCCACTAAGTTTGACATAATTTCCTTATTTGGACGTCCTACTAAGTTTGACACATTCATAAAATAGTACTCCCTCTGTTCTATTTAAGTTGGGGAATTTCTTTTCGACACGGTAATTAAGAAGTGTTATTATGAGTTGGAAAGAAGTATAAAGTGGTAATAGAAATATGTATTATTTAAATTTTTGTGTAATAAAAGTGTTCTAAAAAAGAAACAATTCAATTTAGTTGGGACTTCCTAAAAAGGAATACGTTCCAACTTAAGTGGGATGGAGGAAGTAAAAGTTATCCCTTTAAAAAGATGTGGATTTTATCATTTTTATCACTTTTATCACTCTTACACTACTTTATACACTCTTCTTAATAATCGTGCTCAAAAGTTTTGTGTCATATTTATTGTTGAAGTTTGATTCCTACTCTTTATTGTGATTGATTTATGAGAATAAAGAATAGAATAAAAGAATGCAACTTGTTGAAAAACATGCTTTCGATTTTGGTGTTTGGATTATATGATTGTATGAAAAATAGGCTTTATGATTTTAGAATATAGTCAGCTCATTTCGTGCTTTGAACTTCCGTAGTTTATTCAAGTTAATATATACGTCTGAAAAATATCAAAATTAGTAACTTCTTTAAGAAGGGAAAATGTTAGTTTGCACACAACTTGTGTGGTGTGCATACTTACTTTTACTTATAGAGTTTCTTAGGCAATAGATTACCATGATATTGCATCTAATCCACGTATAACATTGAACGTCACTCTCAATAAGTTTAGATAGAATGATCATCGTTATCGCTATTGACCAAGTATTCTATATACACAATCTCACTCTACATATATTTATATAGATAAAAATGTCAAGTCATCAATCTTCTAACTAACAACTTTATTAATATTATTTGCAACAAAAAGCAATTGTAAATATAACTCTTCTTCTTTACACAAGCTTATTTCATCTCCTTTTTTCTATGCTTCCATGCTTGTATCAAATACTAAAACTTTATACCCCGCTACAAATAGATAGATAAGCAAAAGACTTTTCTTTATCCCGAATCGATGCTCGTCTTGAATTAAACAAGTGCATTGCTTCTTAATCAACATATATCTAAAGGAATGCAATCTAACTCCCACCATTTTGCTCCTCTTCAACTCTTCTACCTTGAATTCAATCATGTAATGAAGATAGAAGGGGAATCTACCTTTGTTTAGCTCTTAATAAAATAAAATAAAGCTAGGGTATTAATAAAATCGAGAAAATTCCAAAAGATTGATTCCATCTCAAGTGGGGGTGTCTGAACTAATTATTTCTTTTATTACATAGATTTGCTATAATACAAATTATGTCAAATTGTATATAACAAGAACAAACTCAAAAGTAATGATACCATATACTATAACAATAAATGAATAACGATGCATCCACTTAGTTTCTTGTTTATATTGTTTCGATATTCATTAATGCTATAGGATCGAATCCACTATGTTTACACTCCATCTAACAATCTTTCACTTTCTTCCAAATATTGATCCTCTTGTTGCACGCCATCGATAATTCATATGCCCAGATTTTTCATTTAATACGAGTATTAACTTTGTTCCTCTTTTTTAATTTTTAGGAATTTTGAATATCTTCTTTTGTTGATTTGGAATAAATTATTTTTATGTCTTGATATATAAAAAGTAAAATATTAATTGGACTAAAAATATATACTAAATCTACTTAAATTTCTATATAAAACATGGATTTTATAGTTTATAATTTTCAATAATAATTTTTGGAGTAATAGGTAAAATTACCCACTTTTATAAAATAAAAATAAAAAATACCCACTTAAAAATAAAAGATAAAAAATACTCACTTTTTACAATAACATGATGAATTTCATCATGTGATCATGTTATTTTTACAATAACATGATAAATTTCATCATGTGATCATGTTATTCAAGTTATTTTAAATTTGAATAACATGAACACATGATCAATTTCATCATGCTATTGTAAAAAGTGAGTATTTTTTATCTTTTATTTTTAAGTGGGTATTTTTTATTTTTTACTTATCAAAATGGGTATTTTAGCATTTGCCCCATAATTTTTCAACTTTTTCTAATTTTATCATTACATTTTTATATTAATGTAATTAATATCGGACTCGAATTCATCAATTATAATCTAAATTTTTAATTCTATTATTATTTACAATATCGGACTCGAATTCATCAATTATAATCTAAATTTTTTTCTATAATTAACTTTTGAGACATAATTCAGTTATATATAAAAATTTCAAATTTTACAAAATTTATAATTTAAAATATAAATTTAAACATTAATAAATTTTACTCCATCAGTCCCACTAAACTTGACACACTTACATTTCAAAAATAGTAGTTATCTCTTTTAAAAGGTGTGGATCCTACCTAGGGCTGTCAAAATTTATCGAAAAAACGGTATACCGTACTTATCGTACCGAAAAATATCGTAAAATACCGAATATAAGGTTACCGAAAATTTTGGTAAGGTATGATACCGTACCGAACTTTTCGGTGAGGTAAAGGTGTAAATTTTCCAAATATCGAGGTATACCGTTATATACCGTACTGCAGTATATATCGGAAAAATTAGTATATACCGTTGTTTTCTTATATATATATATGTATATATATATATAGTTATATGTACATATAATTATAGTTAATAAATACTAGTGACAAATTACAAAATATGTGAATTTTTTGATAATTGAAAATATTGAACAAGACATATTATTTGTTACATAACCAATTAGTTATAATATAATTCTACTAATTTTTTTTCTAAAACTAGCATATCAATCTAAATAATTATATAACTAATTATAATAAAATAAAGATAATTATAATCAAAGGTACGTTTTAAAAATATAAGTATTTTATATAATCATATGACTACGTCTATTTGATTTTAAATATAATATAAGTTGCAATATATAATTAATTAAAATATACTTAATTTGTTATAATAGATCATACATATATGATCAAATTTATAAGTTTATGATTCATATATTTAAATCTAGTAGTTATATAATAATAGAATTAGTTAATATTTTAGTAATTAATTATTTGATATTAGTAGTTAATCTCAAAAATTATATTATTATAAAAATAACACATTATTTTTTTTATATGTTGGATGTTATTTAAGGTGTCTTTTATTATGTTTTAGTATATCGTGAAAGAAAGGTGTACCGTGAAAGAAAGGTATACCGAAATAAGGTAAGATATAACGAAAATAAGATAAGATATATGTATGTAAAAATATCGTACCGAAAGTAAGGTATACCGAACTAAGGTATAACGAAAAGTATGGTAAGATAACGGTATGAAATTTTTCATACCGAAGGTAAATGTAAGGTATAAGGTATGACGATTTTATTAAGGTATACTGTACCGTGACACTCCTAATCCTACCACCTTTATCACTCTTACACTACTTTATACACTCTCTTTAATAATCGTGCCGAAAAAAAATGTCAAGTTTAGTGGAATAGAGGGTGTACTACTTCAGGCCACTAATATTTTTAACGTTTTACTTTTTTGGTGCGTTCACTAAGACACGATTTATCGAATATTTTTTGGTGCGTCCATTAATCTATCTCATTCAATAAACACAATTAGATTAAAATTAATAAGATCTCAACTTTACTTAATATATATACAATTAAAATTAACACTAATTCCGTCTCAAATTATAAGGTGTTTCACCTTCTTGATTTTATAACAAATTATAAGATGTTTTTTATTCAAACTAAAACTTACTCCCTCCGTCCCGGCTCAATTGTCCCGTTTTCCATTTTGGGGTGTCCCATTTGAATTGTCTCATTTTCTTTTTTGGATAAAAGTTGTGAGAGTAATAAAGTAGGTTTCCAAGTAGTGGGAAGTAGTTGAGAAAAAAATAAAGTGAGTATTGGTATGCGAGCCAAAAGCAAATGGGACAATTGAGGTGGGACGGAGGGAGTTTTTGTTCTTGAAAAATTTGTAGGATAAGGTAGATAGAATTAATCTTTTATACTTGTGCTTTAATATGAATTCTAATAAATACTGAAATAAAGAGAGAAATAATTAAGAGATGAAAAGAATACAAATGTTAAAATTTGATCTTTTGTTAAAAATATTTGTGGATGTGTAAATACAAAATTGGAAGTAAAGTTGGTGTAATTGGATGGTGATTAAATAAATAATGGTTTGATGCTTTTTAGAAAGAGAAAGAAAAGCGAGAAGAGAGATTCCTTTATAGTAATTCCAGCTCAGGTTACAGTTTTTGTTCCTTTGCTTAGACTCTCTCTCACACTCTCACTCCAATCACTCTCTTTCTCTCCAAATCAAATCCTCACATTCTTCACTTTCATCTCTCTCTCTCTCTCTGAAATTAATTTCAATAAATCCCTCAAATTCTCCTGTTTGTGATCCCCTTTTCCCCTCTACGCTCCACCATGAAATAAACCTCACATTCTCAGCTCTTCCGCCGCAATGCACGACGCCACCAACCTCAAATCGCAGCGCCGCCGCGAGGCCCCGCTCCACCGCCGACGCCACTGGTGCTGCTCCTTCACCACCCCACCCCTCAGCCCCGATAACCCGGCGGCCCTCTCGCACTCCTGCTCCGTCCGCTCTCACTCTTCCTCATGCAGTAAAAAGACGCAATTGCCCTTCTCCAACTCCCCTCAGACCCAGAGGACCCCTCTCGCCCGTCGGATCCTCTCCCCGGGTCGGGTCTCCCCCATCTCCGAGCACCCCGCCGTTACCCACGCCACTACCCCCAAAAACCATCCAATCCCAAAGTTGCCCTTGCCGCCGCCCTCGTACCCGCCCCCTACCCCGCCCCCTGCCGATTCGGGAATCCACGTCGCTAGCGAGAAAATAGTGGGGATTTACGATACCCGGTTGAATCTGAAGGGAAAAAATGGAGGATCCATGGTGCTGGAGCTGAGCTCGGAGGTTTTGGCGGCGAATAGCGTCGTCTTCGCCGATTTGATAGCCGATTATCGCAAGAATTTGAGTGGTTTGTGTAGGGTTGAGGTGCCCGACGTTGACAATCTGATTGTGTTTCGTGAAACGATGGAGCTCATGTTTGAGGAGGATATTCAGAAGAAGTTAGTCAAGATTGGGGTTTTCCGGGCTATCGATATTCTTGAGGTATTGTTTTTATTCGTTTGTGTTCCCCTGGAATTATAAAATAATATTTTTGGTTTTTCTTCATGTTAATGCAATGTACTTTTCTATCTTTATTTGTATTTTCATGATGATATTGTTTAATTTCTACTCCAAATGAATCTTTCCGTGTAAGGATTCGTGCATGACATGTAAGCGTCAGTTTCGAACCACTGTAGGGGTTTGAAAAGTATGTACTAATAACAGAGGATCTGCTGATCTATGACCATTTTCAGGGGTATTTGTTTTATTCACTTTTTTCATTAAGCTGCAAAACTTGAATGTTGATTACTGGTGAGATCAAAAGACTTGATTGGTTTTTGATTTGTAGCTTGGTTTATCTTCTCTTGATTATAATAATGAAGTGTGTCATAGGCATTTGGGTTCACTAATAACATGGTTCTGCTTGTGTTTTTGTATCAATGGGGTTGTTATTGATGACAATTGATATGGAAATAGTTTAGGGTTTAATGTTTTATGGTATTTTGCGTTCTTGCTCCTTTGGAGTAGATTGCATATCCAGAGCAAAAACTGAGTGAAATGCAGCTTCACTTCCTTTGGTTTCTTTGAGGATGATGCTTTCATGCATTCAATAATATTCAAGCTCTTTTGTGGTACATGTGATAGAGAAGTTCATAGTTTATTAACATCATCTTTTGTTCCTTCAAAGATCTAAGGCTCCATATCACTTGTATTAGGTAGCAGCAGGCATCAAGTTTGGCAGGTGTATTTCTGCTTGTTTAAAATATCTAGAGGTGGTACCATGGACGGAAGAGGAAGAAGAGAAGCTGAGGGAACTATTCAATGGTCTCAAAATAGATGATCCCAAAGCCAAAGACATCCTAGATAGATTCTGTATCCTCAGTCCCGTTGAATCACAACCAACGTTGACCAAGCAGCTTATCTGGTCTATCACAAACTGCAATGATGTCACTGCTGGGAACGAGCTGAAGTCTTTGGTTAAAGGTCTGTTAAGCAAAAGCTCTGTCTACGAAAAGGACAATCCTGATGTGAATAAGGAGGACATATATATGATATGCGAGTCGTGTCTGAAATCACTAAATAGTCTTCTCGAGGAGACCTCAGGTAATGTTGTAGGACAGAAGTCAACAAAGAAGAAGGATAAAGAAAAACCTCTATTAGAGCGCCTCTCAAAGCAGGTTGACAACATAAACTGGCTCGTAGATATCCTACTCGATCACCAGATGGCAGAGGAGTTTGTCCATCTATGGGCAAATCAAGAGGAACTACTTAAACTGCACGAGAATGCTTCTCCAATGGTCAAGTATGAGCTTAGTCGAGTATCAGCAGTGCTGTTTATTGCAATTGGTACTAGGAGATTCCATTGCCCGCCCGAAGCAAGGTTGAGGCTCCTTCAAGCGTGGTTTAGACCAATGCTCTCTGATTTTGGCTGGCTGCAGAGGAGCAAAAAGGGACTCGACATGAAGGCATTGGAGGAAGCGATGGGACAAGCACTGCTTACTCTTCCGTTGAAAGAGCAGTATTCGTTGTTTATGGAATGGTTCCGTTGCTTCTCCAAGCATGGCACTGAATGCCCCAACCTTGGCAAAGCATTCCAAATATGGTGGCGGAGATCGTTCCTTAGAGGCTCGGAGACCTTGGCCATTGAATCTAGGTGAGGAATTTCTGATGTAGGCAGATTTTCTTGTGTTATTTTGCGCTTGGGATCATAGGAAAGATGTTTAATAATATGAAGTTGGATAATATTGTAGATCTCACTATGTAAAATTTGTTGACATCGTTGGTGACGTAATATTAGATACTTATGCTGGTTGTATTGATTACTAGATTAAGATTTCCCACTTATCCCTATTTCGTATTTTCCTGTATTTTTGTGCAGCTATTTTAGAGATCTTTAATTTTTCAGACGTGGGATAATCTTTTGAAGATCTGTGGAGAAGAGTTGACAAAATATATTCATATTTAATCGAAGAGCTGCTGAAGAACATAAATGAAAAAATTAAATAAAATAAAAATCTAGTGATAGTAATAACAACTAATTTATCTATAATTTCTTATAAAAAGTACTTATTCCCTCGAAATAAAAATAAAAAACAAGTCAATATGATAATAAGCGAAGAAAACTCAAAAGTTAAGAACCAGTACACTCCTATCCAATTCTATTTGGCCAATATTCAGTATCCTATCCAATTCTATTTGGCCAATATTCAGTATCTTATCGACTTATCCTGAATAACAAGATAATTAGTATCCATTTGGGTGATGTTTGATTCATTAGACTAAATAATATGATATAGAGTAGAGGATAAGTTGAGATTAAATCTAGAAAGTTGTTTGGTTTTACAACAATCTTATATATTCCTTTGATTTATTATTAAATTTAATGTTAAATTTATACATAATTACAAATATACCCCTTAATACTATTTCCACCTGCTCCTTTCTTTGCTCTCTCTACCGTAGACTTGTCAATGGGTGGGAAAAATCCGGACCGAAACCGTTAAATTAGATACGGTTCTAGAACCGGAATCGGACCGTTGAATATCGGGTCCGGAGCCGGACCCGCACCGTTAATTAAAATATAAATGGTTCCGGTTCGGGAGAATACTCATGGGTATTATTGGGTATAGGTTACCCATGGGTCTCGCTATATTTTATTTATATAATTATTTTAGTCACCAATTCGTTAAAACGAATTCGAATTCTAAATAAATTAATTAAATATAAAATATTTAATAATGAAACTTCATTCTTATTTTATTTAACCATTATTAAAAATCACTTAAATAACATAATTATTTTACGACTTATATGTGTTTATTATTTGGGTACATTTATTATTGAATTACGACGTATAGAGTGTTCATCTACGATCAATGATGTAGCACGAGATATTATAAAATATTATTTTTTAAGATAAAGAAAATTGAAGAAAAAAAATGAAAAAAAAAATTGGAAAAAAGATGATCGGGTCGGATCGGACTAGAACCGGAACCGTACCTTACGAGTCGGGTCGGGTCTGGACCGACCATGAGCGGGTTTGTACGGTTCTAGAACTGGAACCGGAACCATAACTTTAAAATGAGAGGGTTTTGACCGGTTCCGGTTCCGGTCCGGGTAAAACTCACCCATTGATAAGCCTACTCTACTGCACTGCTTTCTCTTTTCTTTGGTCTCTCACTTAGAATAATAATTGTAAAATGAAAGGGTAAAATGGTATGAGGTACCATGATTGATTATATCACAGGGGGAATGGTCTGACTTCATATCATGGGATTACTCATCTTGAATTAAATATTTATGTTCATCTTATCAACCAAACAGAGGTATAAATTTATCTTGGGATCCTATATGTCCAACCGAACGAGCCTTGGTATACAAGTTATGGACAGTTGGGTAGTAATAAACTTATTTCATCTTGCACTTGGTAGCAAATGCTTTAAACGCATTGGCCCGGTATTAAAATAGGTGCCCGTGTTAAAAGGCAGGTTGAAGACACATTATTATCCCACCACCTACCTAATATTAAAACTAACTCACTTGAATAGTAATAAGTGGCCTTTTTTCATCTTCCAAAAATACCCTGCGCTCAAATATTTTCTCTTTCTTCAAAACATAACACTTTTCTTCAGACGAAGAGCAGGTCGTTGAAATCTCGTGTAGAAAGGTCGATAATTGGGTGCTCGTCCATTGTAAAAGGGTATGTAAACTCCGAAATTTTTTCCAGACTTTCTTTTTATTTTGTTTCGAAATGGGCATGTTCAAATTAAAGATTTATCATATGTTAGATGTTAAAAATTGTATATTTTGTTTGATTGTGCGTTGCCATTGCTTCCTGCGTGGTAATAGATCCCGATTTCATAAGCATTTCAGATTGGGTATGTGTGAAACCCTAGTTCTTAACGTCAATTTTGATTGTGTATGTGTGAAAGGATACTGAAATTAATGTCATTCCTATTTGGGAATGCATTTCGATTACTACATACATGTATTGACATGTGATTTCAGATTGCGTATGCCTTGTTTCACGAGAGAATTTGGGATTGCATTAGTTAAATTTTACATTAACATATATATTAATATAGAGATACTCTTTAAAATATTCTAAAAAGAAGAACATCATCATCTTTATTTGGATTAATTTGAAGGTCAAAATGCATAATTTTATTGTGAAAATAATAACTTGTAGAATTTAAACTTCTGTTGATAATAGAAATGGGGTTGTGCTTTGGAAAATATCCTAAACTTGCAAGTGTCAGTTAAGTAGCTATCGAACTTGTTTAGTTGTTCTTTGGTGAATGAAATCATGATACTTTTACTTCTTTGTTAATGCATGGCTTTTATTTTAGCTTATATTAAGCCAATTATTTTTGGCATATGGTAAGTCACTCTCGTTTTAAAGTTTTCAGAAGGATTTGGCATATGGTAAGCCACTCTATTTTTGGTGATTGGTTTTGCAATGTGAATATGTGTATGTTTCTTAATAGTTGAAATATGTTTATCTTATCTACATATACATACATGTTTCTTGCTAGTTTCTAACGGGTATGTTTCTTGGTAGTTCTTAACGTCAATTTTGCTAGTTTGTCTTATCCGTATGTACATACATGTTTCTTGCTATTTCTTAACATCAATTTCGATTGAACACATTTTATTTGCATAATATTTTACTTGTGGTATGTGTTGGTATATTTATGGAGAACACAGGAACCTACATCTGTGGAGATAATTGGATTTGTTTTAATTCCTTTAAATAGTGAATCATGTGGCCTAATAGGAGAAATTTGTACATAGCTCTCATGATAGTGAACACATACTTACTCGTTTTATGTCGTATAATTGATTATTTGAAGGATAAAATTATTTAATTAGTTCAAAATTAAATAATCCATCATTTATCCATCAAAGTAAACATAAGATTAACTTGAATTAATTTTATCACTCAAAGTAAACATCACCTTACACTTCACAAAAATAAAATAAAAAAAATAATAAGTACTCCCTCAGTTCCATTCGAAATGATTTCGTTTGACTTAAAACTATGAGTGTTTTATTAACTTTTGAGACCAACTTGAATGTGAAACCTCGTAATATTAATTTCTCGTAAAACTTGTAGTCAAAAATATGTGTGACGTGGTCCAAATAGAAGTAGTGAGACGTAACACGTAAGTAGTGGATGATAGATATCTTTTTTCAAAAGAAAAAAAAAGTGTAAAACGCCTAGTAATCAGTAAAGATTATCATTCATTAATGATGTAAGTGGAATGGTGGATAGGACCAGGGATTTGCAACAAACCATATCAAACTAAATTTATAAAAGTCGAATCAAATTAAATTTTTTGAATAACTAAATTAATTATCTCTCCATTTCATTAAGTTTGACACGTTTTCCTTTTTGGAACGTGGCATACTCTAAAAATAGTAAAAAATATATTTTCAAAAAGTTGTGAAGCTTACCATCTTTATACCTTTTACATTATTTTATACACTCTACTTAATAACCGTGTCGGAAAAAAATTGTCAAGTTTAGTGAAACGGAGTGAGTACCATATTATTTTTTTAAGACCCGTTTCGCACATTTAATAGGTTCTAGGTAAAAATTAAGAAAAATGATTCCTCATATGTTATAAATTTTTTAATAAATATGACCTTAATTTTTTTTCTATATATTAATAATTTATTTTTAAATTATGGGCCCCTTTTGGCTTGGACTATAGGCGGTTGACTTGATTATATAATTATTCATTTGAGTGATTAATGAATATAAGGAGTGATTAAATTCATAAGGATAGATAAAAAATGGAGGATTATGTATAGGAAGATAGAGATTTAATAATAATAATCCTATCAACAGGCCTGACCTTGAGGGGTGGGCCTGGGTGATGGCACAAGGCCCCAAATTTGGGGACCCCATATTTATAAGTATGTTATTATAAATATATGTTGTGAAATTAAATATACTTTTGAATGTGGTGAGTTGGTAAATTGTTATGCTTAATTTGTAATTAGCCTAGACCTCATTTTTGTCTGGACCAATCTTGCCTAACAATCAAACGAAACGACTTATATTGATATTGGCAGGTGACTCAGTCATGATGACATTCTTCATTCCTTTTGAGCAGCACGTGGTGGTAGAATTCCAGCCGATTGCGAGCAAACGGAGGGTGGCGTCACTGCCGGCAGATCAAAAAATCGAGTTCATAAAAATATACTTTATGTTCCGGATCAGGAAATGAAAGCTACTCCAATTCTTGTCGGAGGAAGTTTGGAGGATTCTCGTGAACACCAACGCCGCTCTGAAATCGAAAGCGCTACTATTGTACAGTGGAATCATGTCGTTGACACAGAATCTTACGACTTTTACTTTTTTGTATAATGACATCTTTTGTTCGCGTGCATAAAAGCTATTTATTGAAAGTTCACAAAGAATGTTAAAATTCATGAGTATGACCAAAAGTGGTCAGGTTTGTGCAAATTCTTTTAGACCACAGTTTGGTGAAAAAAAAAAACATTTACATGCACTAGTGTTGGTCATATAAATTTATTTTTTTTTATGGGTGGAAATTAAAAATACACCTTTTATAAAGATAGATGAATTTTTTACCCATTTCCTAAGTGTACATGTAAAAAATACCCATTTTTATGTCACTGTTAGGTTTTAATCCACTTTTGGTATATTTGGTACTGTATTTTGTAACAATATACGGACTAATACAATAAATTTGAAGTATATTGGCTGGAAATATTCCTCGTGCCCAATACTGAGTCCCTTTATAGGACAGTGGGTCTGGTCTAAACAATGCCACGTACTGAAGATTTATTTTACTAAGTCTAATTAAATGATTTCCAGTAAAATTTCCCTATAATACTGACTGAAATTTCAATTGATAACCAGTGCTTTAAAATGGTATCAGAGCCCTAGGTTTATTAAGAAATTATATTTATTTATTGCATTTAATTTTCCCCTAACGGAGGAGACTCCAAGAAAATATGGATCCGGACGCTTGTCCGAAATGCTTTGGTTACAGGAATTTTCTCCAAATATTGGAGATTATGGATAGACAGCACCAAGAGAAAATTTTCTTTTGGGCTTCCAAGTTGGACGAGAGGATTCATAGTCCTGTATCCGATGATGAACAGTCACGGATCATCACTATGATGTGTAGATACCAAGATCTGCAAACAGCAAACCTCTCTCTACAAAGAGAGGTAAACCAGCAAATGGAAATGAGACATTCAACCCATTTCTAATGAGTCAAGACAGGACGGAGTTCACTCCGGTCTTCCGAGAAATCGACCCCGATTCATCAAAATTCTTGGTTGATTTAAGGGAGATCCAGAAGACGGTACAAAATTATGGCAACCGCCTAATTAATGTACCCCAGGAGATAAAAAGAATATCAAGTCAACAAGATGAGATCCTAACCATCTTGCAAGATATTCAGAGTCGAGTTGGCCAACTGGAGAACAGATCTCTTCCCGAAAGAAGGAACCGGATGCTATTCCCCGAAGGGCCAAAATATCCTCTACCAGTGAAGGATAAAGGAAAAGATCCTCAAGTGGAAAGATATGTACGATTATTTCAAGGTGAAAAATCATGAGTAACCTTGAAAGAATCGGACTTGAAGATCTACAAGAGTTAGCAGAATCTTTTGCTAACATGAAGGTGGTTGATCTCAAGATGAACCAACACCAGATGGTGGAGGGACACGCTGCAGTACCATTAAATCAGCAAGTACCACCACCACCTGAAGAAGTCATGAGAGAAGCTCGTGATTTTCATGCCGGACCATCATATACTGTGACGGTACCAGACGAGGCCATACTGATGGAGAGAACCAGAAGGAGACGACAACCCAGAATCCAAGAGTCACCGGTTGGAAAGACTACCCTGGATCCCATCCATCCATATGGCGTAATGCTTGATCTTGATGAAGTTAGCTTCAAAGATCGAGAATCAGTGATCGACGAGTGGGGAGGAGCAATGCGGATTGCAGCAGCTACTCTCGACGTTAACAAAGAAGGACTGGTTAAGATTCTTAAAACCAGTCTCGCAGGCGTAGTAAATATCGCCTGGGAAGGATTACACCTCGAAGTAAGAAATCAATGCTTCGAGGTGGAATCCTACTCGGAGATTATCCGAAGAATGAGTGTCCTCTTCAAAGACCATTTCATTGGAGAAGGATACTACGAGGGATTCGATAGAGAGAAAAGAAGAAAATATCTATTGTCGTTATATAATCTAAGACTTACAGTCTTGGATCCAAAGGCCCTCAATAAATTTCTTCAGCTCTTTACGATCTACCAGCATCAGTCAAAAGCTGATGAGACTATCGCGAAGGAGATTTTCTTCTTAAAATTTCCGAGCCCATGGAAGGAGATGATGATAAGAGATTATATCCCCAAGGGCAGTGACAGCATCGCCAAGAGGATGTCTTATGTACATCAAAAGCTTTCAGAGTGGTGTCAACAAGCCACTACTCAGAAAAACTTGAAGAAGCTGCGAAGAATCAACAAAGCAGCTCACCTGAACTATGAAGATAATGATCTTCCAGTTGTTATTAGAGGCGAGCCATCAATAACCAAAAGACGAAAGAATAGGTACCAACCCTATTCCAAAGAAAGAAATCCAAGAGAAAGATCTTGGAAGCCAAGGACGATGTGGTCTAGACAGAAGGCCAGATCATACAAAACTGGACAAAGAAGCGGACCAGCTAGAAGCAGGGGTTCGTTCCAAGGATCCAGTTCCAGGACTCCAGCAAAGAAAACTTTTAGAAGAGCTCAAACTAGAGTCAATGAAAGTTTTAAAGATTGTAACTGCTGGACGTGCGGGGCTAGAGAGCATATTTCAACAAATTGCCCAGATAACGAGCAAAGAGGCATGCGAAAGTTCGAGTCTACTCCAGACATCGAAGATGCCATATATTATCAGGATTTGGTACAAGTGTACCAATTTGAAGATATACCCTCAGACGAGAGTATATACGAGCAAGAAGAGATTCTTAGCGAAGATGAATATTCTGATGGATCTACAGAATCTTCAGACTGAAGCTGAGTCTTGTCATCAGGAGAAAGAAGATCGGACTGGATTTTCTAGTCGAACGATGATCTCGCCGAACCTGATTGACAAAATCATGAAGAAAACCTTGAATATCCAGAAGTATCAAGGTTTTAATGCCAGCAACTTAGACGAGGTACTAAGGAATTTCAGTCTAGGAAGAAGGAAACATCATATCGTCTATGGAATTACTAGACGAGAGATGTCACTTCCGATTGAGTTTACGGGGAATCAAGTGGAGATGCAGTTGATTCCAGCAAGCGACATCCGTGAAGATTTGGAGAAACTAAAACCAGAGATTGCCGAAAAGATGCGATGGATTCATATCGGGGCAATACAACTAGTTCTCAAATCCACGATGTTTACAAGAATTGATGCTCCAATCGACATAACTATATGTGATAGGAGGATCAGAAACCTACAAGATTCGGTGATGGGAACCATCACGGGGAATCTTTGTGCTGGCCAAGTCGTGTGAATTGTCTATCCCAAAATTGCCTACAATCTCAACGACTCGGGATTCAGTAAAGCTCTGACTCTTTATCAGGACTTTAAAAGGAAGGAGTTATTGGATGAGGGAAATACACCTTATTCAATAACATATCAAATATCATATGCGCTTTCCAACTCTCACCATACAGAGTTATTTTTGGGAAAGCCGTTCATCGAGATACCTGATATCTTCAAGAAGGTAACCACAGCTATTGGTCCTGACAGAATGGAGATCCCACAAAAAAGAGAAGTCAACATTCGAATACAAGAGAGGCCTGTCATAAGACATGATCAAAGTCTTAAGATAAGCTCAGGAAGATTATCTTTCCAAGGAGATAGAATTATATCTCAATCTTTTGGGAGGAAACTCATCCAAGAGAGTCAACCCCAATTCCCATGGAAAGCTCAGGTTTCAGTTAATCTGAAATGTCCAGAAGGATGGAGAGGGATGACAACAAGATTTGATACTACAAGATGGGAAAATAATTTTCCATGTAGTGTCTTGTATTATCTTCCGCAACCAGAAGTTAACCATTATAATGGAACTCTTGACCTAGGGGGTTTTATGGTAGAGGTTAAGGGAAGAGCAGGAAGAGAAGATATTCTGATTCTAGGGCGGGATTTTTTGGAAAGATTCAAGCCCTGGAAACAGATGGACCAGGGGATGATGATTACGATAGAGGAAAAACGACTCCTAATCGTATGACAAGTCCATTCTCGATATACATTCCAGTAGGAGTGTTATATGAAAAATATAAGGCAGAGTACTTCTCGGCCTATATTGATTCAGGTGCAGGAATATGCACAGCAAGAAGGGGAATTTTCCTAGCAGAAGTTGAGGATACTTTACCTCAAATTGCTGGAAGAGATTTCTCCAAAAGAATTTTACTCTTATCCAAATGAGTAAAAGAAGTGGAAATACTGATTGGGGGAGCAGGTCAGACACCTTGGTATTAGGTTAAAACACCGCCATTTTATTTCCATGATACGGGAGCAGATATTCTGTTAGGAAATAACTTCCTACAGATGTTCAAAAGATACACGCAAGATAATGAGCGACGAAGATTAGTGTTCACAACTAATTGTGAGCATAAAATCATTGTTCAGAGACTAAGGAAAGCCTTTAATCGCCAGATTCCAGTAGCTTTTCGCAGCAAGCGTGGTGATAAGAATGATGAAGGCAAACTTCGTCAACCAAAGATGAAGGATCAAAGGAGGTTCAGCGAAGCAGTGCTTAGCTGTATCCGTGAGAATGATCTTCAAGATGAGGAAGTTCATATCCTTAAGGCAGCTTTGATTTCTAACAAAGAAATTAAGGTTGAAATGCAAGTGTCCATTGCAGATGTCAAAAGGAAGATCTCGAGATGCTACAATGAGAATCCTTTGGCCTGGTGGGAAAGGAACCAACTCAAAGCAACCTTAAAGGTGAAGCCGGAAAGGATGCACGAGTTTGTAAGGTTCAGACCAATCCTGATGAACTTGATAGATCAGGAGGATATGAGAATTATTATCAAGGAACATCTTGATATGAAGTTGATCGAGCCAGCTAATTCGCCTTACAGTAGCCCATGGTTTCTGGTAAAGAATCATGGTGAGATCAAGCGAGGTAAACCTAGACTTGTCATTAATTACAAAGGGATTAATGATATTCTAGAGTTTGATGGATATTTTATCCCAAGTAGAGATCACCTTATTAACTGCATACGTAATGCTAAGGTCTTCTCAAAGTTTGATTGCAAGTCAGGTTTTTACCAGATTCGCATGGACGAAGAAAGCAAGAGACTTACAGCTTTCTCAACACCACAAGGGCATTTCGTTTGGAACGTAATGCCAATGGGGTTAGCTAATGCTCCCCAGATTTTCCAGAGAAAGATGGATAATCTTTTTAAAGATTATTTTTCTTTTATGTTTGTCTATATTGATGATATACTAATAACATCAAAAGATATGGATGAACATATCAAACATCTGGAATTATTTGCAGATGCTTGTTACAAGGAGAGATTAGTGCTGTCTGAAAAGAAAGCAGTAATTGCTACCCAAAAAATGGAATTTTTAGGGATAGAAATCGATGAGTCTGGAATAACTTTGCAGGAACATATTGTGCAAAAGATCCAGGATTTTCCAGAAACATTGAAAGAGAAGAAACAACTTCAGAGTTTTCTGGGAGTTGTTAATTTTGCAGGAATGTTTATTAAAGATCTTGCGAAACACAGGAAGGTCTTTAGTAATTTACTAAAGAAAGATGTTCCGTTTATATGGACGGAAGAGCATCGACAGGGAATGAAAAAGCTAAAGGAGAAATGTAAAAATCTCCCAAAGCTTTCAATACCACAGGATGAGGATGATCTGGTCCTCTATACAGATGCGAGTGATCATTGGTGGGCAGCGGTCCTAATGAAAATCACTCCATATGGAGAAGAACCATGTAGATATTGTAGTGGTTTGTTCTCCAAAGATGAGGCCATCAGATGGCATATCAACGAGAAGGAATTCTTTGCAGTAGTGAAGGCTTTTAAAAAATGGCCTTTATTTTTATTAGCAAAGAAATTTACTTTAAAAGTTGATAATACCCAGGTTAAAGCTTTCCTAAGAAATAACATAGAATCAAAGCCTGAAAAGGCTAGATTACTTAGATGGCAAGCTTTATGTCAATATTATGTTTATGATATTGTTGTAGTAAAATCTCATGAAAATATTCTTGCAGATTTTTTGACGAGAGATGGAGCCAGCTGAGATTGGATCCATCATGCTAGCACAAAGGCATCTCCGAGAAAACTTGGAAATGCTTTTGGATGAATGGGACGAGTGCACTCTCCATGCCGATCAGATGGGGAAAATGCAAGCTACCGATAAGACGAAAGTCTCCGGTAGAATACGAGCCTGTTTGTTGACCTTTACTCAGTTAGGGTCAGCACTGGAAAAGCCAATCCTGCGGGCTTCTAGACACCCTCTAGAGAAAGCAGAGTTTCGTGTTCCGGCACCTAAACCGGTAGATGGGGATTCAAATACCCCTCTAGCAAGTTCTAAGCTAGTGGAGTCTGAACCACTGGCCCAAGAAAAAGATGATGCTAGGGCTTCACCGCCTGAACCATCATGTCAACCCTCCACCTCTGAGGAAAAAGAGGGAGAGATTAGTCTCAGGCCCATGACAGGCAAATCTGAGTCTAATACTAACTTGATTATTTTCTCCTCTTCTGAACAGGCTTATCAGGCGAACTGGGAGAAATTATTTACAAGAGTAGGTATCAATCCCAGTACTAGTAGGGTTGATATCTCGGGGAAATATCCACGGGTATGGATGATTCCGGGATCAAAACCCCATGATGTCAAGCAGTGGTATGAATTTGGGGCACTTGCCTCAGTTTATACTATGTCCCCATCGTTTCCAGAAATTAAGGGTCTACCCCGTTGGATCCAGGAAGCGGTACATGATACCTGGGCAAATAACGACCAACTTTGTCGAGGTGATACACTGGAGCTGTATTTTATAAGTGCAGCCCCAGAACCAGCAGGGAAGGGGAATCATGAGGCCTTTCATTACATAAGGCTTCGAAGACCCCGAATGGATGCCTTCAATCAAATCAAGGCACCAGCCAATGAGGTTCCAATGATCGCCTCCATTTCTGATGATCAAATCACGACGAGGCGAGCATGGGGATTATGGGTCTGTCTCACAGAGATGGACAAAGTCAAGTTTCCATTCAAATTCTTTCAAAATTCAATGAATGGATCGTTCCTGTTAAATACTATGACAGGGAAAACAACTAAGTTCGTGGAAGAAGCTTTTGAGAGGAAAAGAACTCTTCTGTGGGAAAACAAGATGGCGATGAGTAAAGAGACTCATCGAAAATTTTGCAACATGGCTCATGTTGGCCATTGGGAGTCCAAAATATGTTCAGATTGTCCAGTCCAACGTGAACCTGAGTTCGGAAAGGGCTTCTTACCCAAACCAGATAAGAAGAAGTTCCGAGCCAACGAGTATGAGGAGAAGAATACTTCTCAAAAGGGACGAGCTCCGAGGGTCCCTCCAAAAAAGGCAGATGGCCGACAGAAATAAAGAGGCCATGTGAGAATAAAGTAGAAGATGCTTTCGGTAAAAGAGAGCATCTGATAAAGCAGCACCCACCAAAAAGAAAACGACAATGGTGGGTGGAAGAAAAGGACGTTCCACCATAAAAAGAATCGTCGGTGGAACAATAACAAGAAGCGGACAACTAACTTTTGAAAAGATTTCAAAGAAGGGGTCCAACCACTACAAGCTGTCTACCTTATCTAGATCCAGTGTCACATGGGAACGAAAGATAAGGTATCCAAGGCAATAATGCATCAACGAGGGAGGCCTAAAGACTCCTATAAAAGGAAGGCATTGGGGAAGGGATAGATCATCGAAAATTCTCCTCAGCTTTCTCCATAATAAACATTGTAATATTTCTTCTTTCTAGTTTATGATAGTAGTTCTTGCTACCATAGGTAGCTAAACAAGTTAGTCTCCTCCCTAAAGGAGATCTATTTAGTATGTAATATATATTTATAATTCCTTAATAAGATTTGGGCTTTTGTTCATCCTCTTCTAGATCTATATTTTCTTTATTTTTACCAACAAAATACCTATACGCCCCGAGTAGGAAACGAACGAGGGCTGTGCTGTGAGCTGTTGAAGGAATCTGCGTCTGGAATCCATAAGGTGCTCCTGGTGGTTGGACGTGGTCCCTAAAACTTCCGGTAGATACGACCCGACGGCTTATCGGTCAAAGAAGGTATGAATAGTTGGTATTAATATAGAATTTATTTATACGGAAGTGTGATGGGCCTGATATACGGTTACAATTGAAGTTACACTTACAATAGAGAATGATTATGCCAAACCATTAATGATTATATATGATCTTAAAAAAAAAAAAAAAAAAAATTTGCTTCGACCGCCCACTATTCACGGGAGGTCCAAGAGGGTTTGTCTAGCGGTTCATGCATTTTTGGATTAAGATAATGTATCTAATCATTAATTTTGGATCATTTATGATTTTTTGATCATTTATGATTTTTGTGGATTTTATGAAAAGATTAAGAAAAAAGGGTAGTTTTAACATTTGTACAAAAAAATTGGGTAAAAACTACATGTGTTTTCTCAAAAGGGGTAATTTTATGAATTTGCACTTTTTTTATAATAGGCTAATTTTTAGTTTTTCTTTAAGAATTGACTATTTTAGAGATTGCACCAATATTTTCTTTTTTATATTCTCGATCTTCTTTATTGGGAACCAAAAAAATTATTAATTTAACGAAAGTAATTAGATAGGTTTTAACTTCACACTTTTGTATCCTACGCTTTATATTCTACAAGTAAATTTATAATTTTATTATTATTTTAAATATAAAAAATTTGTTATAATATAATGATCATAATTAATATTTATTTAAAAAATAACTATTTTAGTTATATGCTCGATTAAATACTCGATTAAAGGCTTGATGAAAAATTCGTGGATATACTCAATTACATGCTCGTGAACAAATAAACTCGAACATGTTCGCGAACTTACGAGCCGAACATTGTCAAGCTTAAGTTCTGCTTGTTCACTATTGAGTAAAGCTCCAAACGAGTTTTTTTAAAGCATCTTCCACTACCAGAAATTTGGCTTTTCACTACACTTATTTTGTGACATCTTCAAGTAGGTGTAAGCTTAGATGTCATGTTGTTACATGGTGCTTCTATACCTTTTACCACATTATTTTGAATGCTAATACTACATCATCAACTACGAACTATTGTTTGACATCACTAAAATGCCGTGATAAATGATATTTAGAAATTAGTAATTTAATAAGGGGAAAAAGGAAAATAATATAAACTAAGAAGCTTATGGATTCTCATGGAAAATAATGGGTGTGTCTTAATTAGATTATCAGTTCAATTACAATCATACTAAGACACAAGTACTAGACATGAGTGGGTCTTCTCAATATTGAAAAATGAAATATTATTTGATACTACTTGTGATTTGCTTGGATTTTAGTTCACTAAAAATTTGTTTAAGCTCGTTTAATGATGCTCATCGTAATTGACAAGTCAAATTTGAGCTCAACATTGTTTGCTACTTATCGATAAGTTCATATATAACAGTTAAATATATTTAAATGGAATAAATGTTCTGTTTAAATTTACTAAGTCAAAGAAACCATGGGTGCAAAAATTTAAATCTAATTTGAGAAATTTGGATAATTATAAAGCAATTAAAAACTAGTGCTAATTAAGTTTGTATTTTAATGTACTAAATCTAATTTTAAATCATAGAAGGTATGATATATAATATTTATCTATTAGCATATTTATTAATAATGAGTGATAATTATTTAATATGTACTTGAACTTTTTGCATAAGAAATACTGTAGAAATTACAACAGTGGAAATAGTATAATAGTGCAAAAGATTCTCCTGTCTAAAAGAAATATACTTCCACAAAAGAAATAAATTTAGGGCTTTTGGGTTGGGACAGAAGGAGCATTGTAAAGAAAAAAGAAAAGAAAGAAAAAGCGCCAATTTTCCCTCCAATTCTCTTATTTCTATTGTTTTAATCTAAAAATAAGAAAAAGAGTAGGAAACTGCCCACTCTCCCACTGATGAATAAAGGGGCAAATTTCCTCCAACTCCTTTCTCTCATTATAGTAACAATACGAGGAATTGTTCATTTTCATTGTCTCCTGACGAGAAGATGGTGTTATTCGCTCTTAATTCCTTCCAGCAAAAGGATTCCAATTTTGTTATCCAAAATTGTAAGTGCTAGCATTATGTATAAATTTTAAGAATTTGCTGAGATTTTTTAATAAGTAATTGCAATTTTTCATGTGTTTCAGAGTGATCTGTCATCTTTTATAGTTCTGCATATTTCAATGTGTTTTCTCTTTGAACTTCGATATTACTTGAGCATGTTCCATTTCCAATTGACAGGAAAAAAGCTTGTGATTGCTGGGATTGTTCCAATAAAAGAGTTGTTTGTAAGCCTATATATAGTTTGAATCTTTCTGATAAAAGATTTGAAAAAGTTTAATAGAACACAAGACTTGATAGTTCCAGTGTAAAGTTTGATTTTTGATCATAATTTTTGTGCGTACAATCAATATTTGAGCATATTTTGGATCATATTTGCCTTGTTAAGATATTGACTCTCTTTCCTTTGTTGCTGATTATTATGTGATGATAGAGAACTATTGAGCAAAATATTGTGAAAGGAAATCTGTCACATGGGAGGGGAAGAACAAAACATAATCACATTAGGTAATTGTTCATCTATATATATATCTATATTATTCATGTAATTTTTCATTTGCATATTTTGTCCGACACTTATTCTCTGGGTATCATGTATTCATGTGAATCTTCCAAGGACTTCATCTAGAGCTATTGTCGCACCTCACTGTTTCAATGGATTATTGGAGAAGGAGCATAAAGCAAACTTTGGAATGCTGGGAATTCATGTAGACAATCAATTTACCCTTGTGACGATCTTATGTAAATTATTAGTAAAATTATATTATTGTATTGTTGTTATGCATACTATAATTTTAGATCCTTGTAAGATTACTTTATGTATTTGATAATACATTTTTTTGAATAAATTCTTTTATTTCATGTTGAAGTTCTCCTACATTAATTGTTTTTTCCTATTATACAATTTAAATTAATATGAATATTATTGCAAGAAAAAGAAATAAAAAAATTATGGCTAGATAATGAAAAAAATAATATAAAAATATAGCAAAATATATATAGGTGAACGTGCAATTAAAGATAATTAAATAGAAAAATGTAAATTTTAAATATATATTTAAATATTATCTTGAGTTTCTAGATAGGAAAACAGGAGTAATTATAGATCACATTTGCTTACACTAAAAAGTGCCATTACAAATGGTCTACAAGCACAACATAGGGTGTAGTTGTAGGTTACTTTTCATTACATTTTATCTATTGTCACATCGATTCTCATGGCACCTCCATCAGATGTCATGATAGCTAAAGTGTCCATTTAAATATTTTCTGTGACAATTTCAAGTGCCATAAAAGACCAAATTTCTAGTAGTGTTCCCGAATAATTCACAAATAACTTTGTTCATTTACGATCCTAAATATAAAGTGTGAGATAAAAAAATGAGATGCGAGGTCTCATTTTAAAAGCAATAACAAAAAGAAAGCAAAATGGAAAAGCAAATGGATAATAAAAATCAAATAAGAGAGAAGATATCATAGGGTCCCAATTTTAGAAAATAAATTATCCAAATTTAATACGATCAATCAAAATTGCATATAATACTCTATTTCTCTTAAAACGATCACAGGCTAAAAAAACATTTTCAAGTAAAATAAGCATAGTATTTCCAGTTTATTAGTACAAAGTATATTTGATCACTCATTCTAAATTGCAAACGATCTAATTATGTTTGCAGTGGTTATTGATACGGTAATTTTATATACAGTCCCCATTTTAGTCTTTGTAGCCCCTATTTGTTAAGTGTCAAAATTAATAGTGGGCTAAAGACCATTTTAACCTTACAGTCCTAAATTCAAAAATTCAATTTGAATGCGATAGAAGTATAATTCAGCAAACACGTATAGCCCCCAATTAAAGTTGAAATTTAATTAAACAAGGAGCTGTTGAAAATCTCGTAGAGTCCCATTCTAGTCATGGAGTATAGAGTTTGCCGGAATACGGTGGTGGAGACACCAGAGAAGAGAGCTGCGGCGCCGTCTTGCTGGACGATTTTGAGTCCAACAGACACCGGGCCCACCGGGGGTGGAGGAGTGATGTGGATGGCGGCGGTTTGGAAAGCGAGGGAGGGGCGAAGGGATTGGACGATAGCGTTGGTGACGGGCTTGCCTTGAAGCTGCATCCTAACCTTGATTGGGTCGAGAGGATGGGTGCTGCAGCCAGCCACAATAGAAGCAACGCCGCCTTCAGCAAATCCCTTCAAAGTTTCAAACCCATTCTTTCATTTATATTAAATTGGTAAGAAATATGAATCTAAATGTACTGTATGTGGAAAAATAAAAGGCTTGAGATATCAGTAAGAAAGAAGTGAGTGATGGAATAAGTTGAAAGAAAATGGTATACGTAGACTAGAGAAATAGAGAGAAAGAGAGAAGGAAAATGATTAAAGCAACTAGTATATTATATTTTCAGCAGCTCTTTGTTTAACTAAATCTCAATTTTAATTGGGGGCTATACATGTTTGTCGAGTTCTACTTCTATCGAATTACTGTTTGTTTAGTTATTCGAACTTGAATTTGGGATTGTAAGGTTAAAATGGTCTTAGCCGATTATTATTTTTGATATTTAATAAATAAGGGGCTACGAAAAGTAAAATGGGGGCTGTATATACACAGTAGTATTTATACCACAAAAGAAATTATCCATATTTGAGAAATGAAAAAAGATTTCAAATATTTATTTAAACAAATCAATGACTGCAATTTAACCGCAAAATAAATTTTCTTTAAAAATTAACTTTCATATTTTTAAAATATATTTTTTTTATATTAAATACAATTAATTTCGACCATTAATTTTATATAAATAAATGATCTAGATTCATTCTCATTTCTACTTACTTACATAACATACACATACACTAACTAATTCTACAATAAAAATTGTTGAGATATTTCATCCAATCATGTGATAAAAAGATTCTACTTGTCCCCTAGAACTAAAAGTTTAAAAGAACATCTTTAATAATTTCTTGATCCCAACAGATTTATATAGAGAATGTTGATTCTAATGGTAACGAATTTTCCTTCTGCTTGTGGGTGGCTTAGCATTATTACAAAATGCGATACAAAGAAGAAATGGGATTTTATTGATCATTGAAAAGAATAAGCAATGAATTGCATCAATCAACAAGTCAAGAACTAGGCATTATAGCTAATCCACATGCACGTGCGTGAGTCCATTAATCCAACGGAAGGGAAGAAGAGACTCTGAGCTTGAAACTTCAATCGTCTTTGCGTTTCTCTCCACCAGAGAGGATTCTTTGGATCTGGAGACCTCTGCTGAAAGCCTGATTGTAGAGCAGCCTTGCTTGGAAATCCGCGATGAACGGGAACCACGCAAAGATAGCGACCGGGGCAAAGATCAGTATTGCCATAAGGTACTCGTACCCTCTTGCCAGGCCTTTTACCGAACCCCACAAGTGCAATTTCTTCACCAAAGGTTTGCAAGCTTGCGCTATCTGAATTCATTGAAAACAAAACAAGGATTACTAGTGTACATGCATACTAAATAGATAGTAATTGTAATGAAGAGAAGTATCAAGTACACTACGTACCTGAAGAATGGCCCATCCAGTAGGCAAAAATGCTAATAAACCGGCAAATAAGTCTCCTACAGTGAGCTTGAGGAACCTCACAGCCAGGACAATCCCGACGACGAAGGCGATGAACATGAATAGTTTTATAAGCCTGAAAGCCATCTGGAAATTGGCGCTCAGCCGCATCCTCCCCATTGCTAACACCTTGAAAACGATCATCGCTCCAATGATAACCAGCCATGAGAAGGCATACACCAGAATACTGGTATCGTTGCGAGTCACGCGCAAGTGATACACGATTCCATACTGGTACAACAAGAAACGCAGAGCAAGCAAGATTTCTATGAAGCGCCCCAGAAATCCTGTGTGTTGGAGGTGCTCCTGCTCCTCCGCCCACCACGACTCCCAGCTTTTTGTTGCTGGCACACCAATCCCACCACGGCTGCTCATCCACTTACCCCAGTCATCAAAGTCCTCCACTATTTTCTGCCATTCGAACCCGGATGGATTGAAAAGGAACGGAGCAAATAACCACGATATCACCAGGAACCACATTGACATTGTAACGAAAGTGTAGGTTGAATTGTCGGGAGCAGCCGAACTATATGCTTTATAAACGATGAGCAATATCATGATTTCTAGAGCTTTTGTGAAGTGGCTCCTTGAGTACATCCGGTAATTCTCAGCGAATTTTTCGTGTCTCACCACGAAACCACGCCCGGTGGCTCTGTATTTAGCTCCACCGTGCAGAATTGTTCGACCAAAATAATGGACCTTTGTCCCAAGAGAGAAGGTAAAGAAGACAGATGAGAGTTGGAGCTGCATGATTATCATATCACTAGCTGCTGTTCTGAAGCCCCTCTCCAAACCAATTTCCATTATCATTGGCAGTGCCATCAAAATACCTAACTGAACGATTGATTGCGACGCCATGACTACTTTGAGACCTTTGTTTCCCTTAGATCTGGCATACTTGACAATTGCCCTCTCCAGTCCACTCAGAGCAAGATAGAGCTTACCATACAAGAAGGCATAAACTGTAAGGACCACCAGCTGCATAACATTCATAAACATCAGAGTTGGTAACCAAAAAGTGTAGGATAGAGTAAAGAACTTGAACTGACCAAGAGATTTTATTACTACAGCAACCAAATGCCAACCAAATAAACATATTACCATTGAGCTGATGTAGAACCCTGTAGTTGTATAATAACATGACAGCATTCGGAAGAAGTCAAAACGATGCCCCAGTCTGTAGATGTCACGGCTAAGCGTCTGCTCCCCATTGCCACAAGCAACTTTGGCTTCAAAAAGCGAGATCTGGTTGAGACCAACATCTCGGCCCTTTCCAACTTGAATATATTCGTGGTGAGTGATGTTTCCACGTCTTAGTGTTGAATTGAAACCTATGATAAAAAATATAGCATGTCAGAAAAGCATATGTTTACTGTAGTATGAGCATATGTTTCAGTTATGGGTTAAAGTCTCACCAGCAAAGATATCCTCACTGAGGTTGATTCCCCGTGAAGATTTGCTGATGCCTCCACGGGTAATGTGGAAAATTCGGTCAAAAACATCTGGATGTCCATAATGGAACCGTACCCTATAATAAAGCATTAGATAAACATAAACAAAATGAAATTTCATCGTTGCCCCGGTAATAATTCAAATTACTTAATCATATCTGTTCTGTCACCCTAAGTAGAAATGACAGATTCGTGATTAAAGATGAAAAAGCATTCATACTGAACAAATTAGAGAGAATTTAAGTTAGATAAGGAAAAACATACTTTAAAGGTCTTGCAAGAACTCTCTGACCAATTGTAACAAAGCTTGTTTCTTGTAGTGACATAAACCAAGCCAAAGAAGAAACACTGTGGCCGAACATATTAGATCAGAAAGAGCTCCCAGAAGTTGTAACCAAGCGGACAGAAAATAAAAAACTCTGCTACCTTCCAGTGAAAATATGTTCTCGCACGCCAAGGATTGTTGGTGGTCTGACCCCATGATCCTCATTAAATTCCTCAAGTAAGTTGCGCATTTTAAAAGCTTCTTCCAGGTAGTTATCCTACAAAAAAGCATGAAAGCATGTTCACTTTTCTAGACAAACTCTTCACCAAGCTAATGGATACATGCTTCAAAACTTTACCTGGTTCATATCAATTGTCTGAAGAGCTTCCCCACGTGTAAAAACGATTGCATGATTCTGGTTTTCAGGTTTGCCTTCTCCAATCTTTGCTGACCCAGGTAGCTTTATACGATATATTTCCTTTAGAAGAAACAACAAAATCAATCCCCCTGGTTAAGTATTTATTATTTAGTATCTAGTGCATAACAAAAGAATATTTGCCTGATCAAGGTTATCAACAGCTTTTATCAGAACAGAATAATAGACCCTCTGGCTTTTTCCACCTTCCCTTTCCTCAACTTCATCAATATATGCTACACGAAGAGATGGGTTACTGTACAAACATAGAAAGAGGACAGTGTTGTTATAAAATGAAATTGTCATCTAATGGATAAAAATGTACATAGTTTTTTACATATTAGTGTAATTGTTTGTTCAACTTACTTAACCATCAGATTTAATATGTCCGTTGCACGGCGATCTCCACTTCTTTTCTGATTGCCATAATTTTGACAGGTGGCAACGTAGGTGAATTTCATGTCAGCAACAGCTTCTAATTGAGCATAGACAGACCTTTGGCTCTTCTTATCTTCGTCTGATGGTTCTATAATTGTTTTATAACCTTCAAGTAATTCTGCAAAATTCAGGCAGAAGAAGACACAATCATAATCGAGTTTCTCTTTAACTACTTCAGTAGTTACCTTCTCTGTAATATTTGATTTAGAAATGATCATTTTCAAACGCCTGTAACAAAACATAAACTTTCCATTTCTTCACCATTTTAGCATTGAGTTCTAGTTACCTTCTTATGATATTTAAGATTCTTAGCATGACTATCAAGTGAACTTTGCCTTACCTTCTTCTGAAGCCATGTCAAGAAAAGCCTGAAGCCTCAAGGCTCTTCTATAATACATCATCCCTCTTACTGCATGACAAATAGAAATCATCACAACGATACAGGCTAAAGGGAGAAGAGCATTAAATGATGAATAGAATGTGTGACCCAAATAACCTGTTCTGCTAAGAGTCTGTCCTCTAAGAGAGGCCCAATGGCGTAGCTGCAGTACATTTTCTTCATTGTCCCAAACTTCAGAACCTTTGCAATTTATACGCTCCTTGAAGTTTCTCCATTCATCTGAACAAAAGAAAGCCGTGCTCATGCCGATAGGTGGTAGTGTATTAGCTAAATATAATAATCAAATGCCATTCTTGAAGATTAGTAATCATTTATTTATTTAAAATATAAATCAGACCTGGAAATATCTGTTGAAGATAATAAATGATAGAAACACCATCTTCATTTTTCATTTCAAGATCACTCTTGGAATAGAGAGTCTCCTCACTGTAATATGGAGTACAAACACTGCATGCCAATAATTATGGTTAGTACCTCAAGACATTGTTCAGTAAACTAAAATAAAATGCTGCTTAAATAATTTAATATTGTTAAAAGGAAAAGGTCAGCCTTTGTTAGATGACAAGAACTATGAAATAAATAGTTAAGAACTTAAATAGGCAGGTCTAAAACTCAGCCACTATTTAAACTAATTGTCGATCTCTTCCCAACTAAGCCAAACCTCTTATCCTTCTCCATATTAAAGTAAAAAAACATTTTCAGCATACTACACACGCACAGACAGAAACAAAAGGATATCTGAATCACAAATACTTTAAAGACCATATAACTCACCTGAATGACAGCATTTTGCGCACTCGAGGTGCACGTGGCATATTCATGAAAAGTGAATTGGAGAAAAAGGATATCCTTCGACGTGCTTCAAGGTTTGTTGGGATATCCAATGCTGACTCTTTGACAGTTAAGAGGAGATAGAGGCGCCTTATCTGTGAAATAAGTATAGATAATAAAACTTCATTTGTTGCAAGATGATAAAAATTGGGATATGTTCATAAATGAATACACTGCTTGTATACATGAAATTTCAGCTTCATATACCTGCTCCTCCCATTGTGCCGTATTAGGGGGAGGATAAGCGATACTGGCGAAAAGTTGATTCCCAAAATCCTTGCTGCCATGACCAACTTCAGCAATTTCCCTACATCCAGTGAACCAATTTATTTATATTCATGAAATAACAAGATTGCAATTTTGTAAAGATAGTTCTAAAGTAACAAATACTGCAGCATCTACCAACCGGATCTCATGCACCATCATATCACGGGTAACTAATTCTAACATATCTTGCAGCAGCAAAACAACACTGTCTTTCTTGGCTGGATTACTTTCCCTCTACAAGATCAAATAAAAGCTTAGCATTTACAGTATCAAATTTTAAATTGAAGATTTTGATAAGAGCTGGCTTACCAATATCTCCACAAGTTCTATAAATTTCTTGCAAAGATCCGGCAAAGGTTTCATTTTGAAATTCTCAAGGAATGTATCATCAGACATGTTATTTTCAATTTCTTTTATGATTCTCCCAATTATCCTGTTCACGGGAAGCATATATCAGAATATTGCAAGTTAAGTGCATGCAATAGAAACCCTGAATTCCTTTCAACTAGTTCAAGCCTCCCCATGAATTTACAAAAAGAGAAAATATTTTTACTTTTTATTGTTTTGATTGATATCTGGTGTAAATATGACTGACTAATGAAAAACTATTGCAACGATTATAGTGCTGTTGAGCTACATTAAATTTTGAAAATGCTGGTGATAATATAAAGTCATTTTCACTTGATATCTTTGACAGATATTAATCTGCAGGAAGTGGACTGGAGGGGAAGCCATGTAATTTCAGAATGAAGTATAATTATTAAGATTGAAGTAGCTAAATGTGGTAGCACAATATAAGCATATGTGACAAAAAATTGCATACACAATTTTCTATGCCTCAAATCATATAAATCACAAGTAAATGATCTCATTAAAAAAAATATCAAGAAAAAGCACCTTTTCTCAGTCTCGCCTATGATCAATGCATTGAGGATAAGTTTAAATGATTCGTAGCATTCAACTACGGCACATTTCATGTACTCATCAGCACATATCTTCCTCCAGAGGTCGGCATCCTTAAGTCGAAAGTGAGCAGCCATATCTAGTGCAATTGGAATCTGCAAGGGCAGAAAGTCAAAAAGGATATGGATATAATATGGATATGGACATAAGACTCGAAAGCACAATATTTACCTTGCTAGCAAGTAAGAAAGGGGGCCATTGAATTATTTTCAGGCTGGGATCAGATGAATAAGGAACAAGAAGCAAGTCCATCTCCCTGAGGTAGGTAATTTAGCGTTAGTTCCAGTTTATACATAAAATTCTATGAAATGGTAACTGAAAGGAGAGTATGTAAGAAAAATGTCAAATTTGGAGCTTACCTGTCACTTATGATGTCTTCTTCTCTAAAGCTACATATTACTTCATTCCACAGTTGTGCAAATCTTGCAGCTTCACTTCTTTTATTCGCAGTGATCTAAAGACGGCAGAAACAGAAAGATTCTGAAAACTACAGTAGCCATTATCGGGTGAGAGAAATTGTATCAACATAGAGTGAAGATCAACCTGATCAAAGCTCTTTGAGAGTGAAAATCCTTTTTTCTTAGTTTTATCAGAAGGTATTAACTGAGTGTTGAATGCATCAGGCAACGACTGAAAACGAGACCGCAGCATTCCAAGAGTTCGAATCTATGGAGGGACAAATTAAATTTGCAGTGAACAGAGTGCGTAATTACTTTGAGGAGATACATAGTTATCAATTGATTATATAAATATGAATGTTTGCAAAATGATTCCACAACTAGATATACCGTGTATTACTTCATACACTAGAAATGGGAAGAAGCAATTAATTTAAGTAGTTAACTGCAATGAAACAATTCTCCCAACTGTAAGACATGGATTTTTTTTTTGCTGAAGCTTGGGAGGATCACCAATTGGTTTATGTCAGTCATTTTCTGATGTATCACAGATTTATTTGAAGATGTTCAAATATCTAAAAGGTTTCTAGAGCAAATAGTTGTTTACAAGTTGAAATATAAGGACCAGAAAATTATAAGTCAAAGTAGATATATTGTTTATACCTCCCCAAGACGATCAAGGGCTCCAATAAAACCCCCATACAAGGTGGAGAATATGGCATACCAGATCTGGAGGTCCATGAAGTAAACCTGCACGCAAATTCACAACTTGAAAGAATGGATAGTGCAAAACTACGAATTTGAAAGGGGCAAAAAGAAAAGGGAATATTTATATCGAAATTCTACTGTTAAGCTATAAGATTCTAAGGATAAGAAAGCATACCAAGATAACCGGAGCCCATAGTGCAGCAATAGCTCCATAATTGTGCTTAGCTGCAATAGGCATGAGAATGTTATATATGTAAAAGGTTGAGAGGATTAAGCTTGCTAACACTTCATATCCCACTTGAATAACTGCATACCATATGGGAAGAACTCATGCCAAGTGTAAGTAACATTGCGAATGTTCATTATGTCTTTAGTGGGCTTCACCATAGGCTTTATCTGAATTGAATGAGACATGATTGAAATGAATGGAACAGTTGACACTATATAAATCCTATCGACTAAATAAAGGATGAGTTACTACCATCATAAAATAGCTGAATGAAAATTTCGAAGCCAGAAGTAGCACCCAAAATATAGTATACCTGTTTCAAAAAAAGAAGAAGAGAAAGACAAGTTGGTCTCTGATGGTAAGAAACAAGTTCAGAGAATAGAGAATCGGAGTAACATACTTGATAAGTGAAAATTGGCTTTCGTGCATTCCCCTTCCCACATAGATTCTTGGCTGCAAATTATAAGCAAAATTTCACAATCCAAGCATATGCTCATACTAAGGAAACATATGAATGTGTACAACAGAAAGTTGAAATCTAAGCAAAATATTTGGCTAATGACTTATATTTATTTGCTTCATGAGGAAAAGCATGAAGGAAATTCTAATACTAATATAATAATGAGATATGTATTCATCTATAAATCTTTGTAACTATTCCTTTATTTCCAAAAGAAATATCATGCACGATTATTTAGGGTTGAACAACCTCTGACATTAAGCATATATATTTTCCTCAAAGAGTGGCATGTCCCTCAGTTATACAATGAATAAAATCACTTCTTACCTAGGTGAAAATTGACACATATCGAATATTGTGCAATGATACATGTTACAGAATCATCTTGATTTGTAATTTTCCCTCTTGACAGGAGATTTCATTTAGAAAAGTAGTTAGATGATAACATTATTTGGCTAAGATCGAACATCAAAGATACATTTCTGATTAGTAATAGTTATCTAAAGGGCATTCCTTATATTAATTAAACCCCAGTTGATTTGAATTTGAGTGACTAAAAGAGTAAAGAAGATTTAATGTGAAGAGATGTACCTGTGACCACCATAGGAAAATCCTAATGATATGCCAATCAGAATTCTCAATAAACCGTCGCAGCATGGGAAAAATGAATAAGGCTGCATTCAATAAATTTGGTAAAAGGTATACAGCTACAGCTGCAATGTATAGTGGAGGTACACCCTTGACCTCATCAAGGAATGAAAACCCTTCCTTGATTTTGGTGAATGAGAATGATGTGGATCGGAGCAAATAACATGCAGGAAGGATGATCGCCCAGGCAATGCTGACAATTATTTTTAAGATGGTCCTCAAAATTGTAGTGAACTTCCCTCTAATATAGCCTGGGAAATTGAGAATGAGGTCCAAAATACCTACAGGAATTTTAAATGAATCCTGATTAATAAGAAACCCAAGTGAAGACCTAACTCAAGTGAAAATGTACTTGTTCAAGAAAAGAATATAGGCAATATATAAATATTTGAAAATCCTTGGATAAATGAAGAATTACATACTCTGAAGGACACGAAGAAATGCCGCTGTAATGAAAATGCTTGACATGTGATACAAAGTAGTCTGCTGGAAGATATCAAATATAGAAACATTACTCCAGCCAACAACGATCAAAATCTGCAGAGAAGCCCTTCTATTCAGAACAATAACATAGACAATTATCTCAATTAAGTTTCTCTCTGTTTATGTGCGTACCTGTAGAGCGAGAATAAGAAATGTCCACAGACGATCAAAACTTCGGAATATGTGCCAAAATGATCGTGTTTCCGCGAAGAATGATTTCCCCAGATTGTTACCCTTTATTGGAGCAGCATTTTTCCCCTGAAACAGCCCTCATACTTAGGAGAAAAGCAACATCTGGAATCTGGCCAAATAAGTTGAGAACATTGGCCACAATTACCTGTGTTCTATCTTGTGTAGATTTGAAAAATTCACCATCATCTCGCATTGGCCATCCCAATTGAAAGCAATCTGACGACCTACAGTAGTTTGCCATATCATCATTAATAGCATAAAGCATGAAGCTTGGCTCCAAATGATTATTATTTTCAAGTTTGACTCTATACCAGAAGTACTCGTTTAGATCATCATAGTTGCACCAGGACGTGTGGGGGGCTGTACCATTTTTACTTTTCTTAGCTTCCTGCAACCATAAGAGCACCAATTGGTTATCTTCAGAACAGGAACACAAAGTTACAACTAGTGTACTCACCTAAGAAATTATACCTTATCAATCACTTTATATATGGGTGTTATAACTTTCCTCAAGAAAGATTCATCATCCCCACCATAAGAAGGCTTGATGTTTTCTCCTGTGACAATGCTTACGTTTCCAGCCAGCAGTCCATGAAGTTCATATGCCATCTGAACATATTCATTCATACAAAATACAATCAAAAGGATGTCATTAAAGTGTTTCATATATATATGCCATTTCAATCATGCATGTGAAGGCAATCATTTAAATGGCCCTCCAGCAACCAGAGGATGAGAAATCACTCACATTGTGAAAAATATAGCATAGACACTCTGGCATGAAGCGCAGATTGGCTGCTTCACCCCAGATAAGAAGATAAAGCCCCATATAAAGTATCTTCCTCTGTTGCACTTCCTGCTGACCTTGGGGGAGCCTGTGTGCAGAAAATATTTATTACTCCTTCACTAATCCAACAGTAATCAAATTCAAAATATAGTAATGACATTTCTTAAGTTTGTAATGTAATATCCAAACAGCTGATGACAGAGAATTTTCATTTCACCTTAAGCTGTGTTTTCTTCCCAAATATTTACACCATGTCTTGTAGTTCTTGAAGAGTTTATTCAGCAATGCATCAACAGCTCGATCATCAAGCTAAGGAAATGTAATGAATTTTAAGTTAACCTCCCTGACACAGGAATAATCATTCACAAATAGATGGTTCATTTATAGATAAAGAATATATATGTGTGTGTGTGTGTGTGTGATCAAAGGAGACGTCCAGAAGACGTTCAGCTACAGCAGTAAAAATGCGGTTGCCTGTATGTCAGCATATTTCTATCCAAAAGGAATCAGTGAGTGCAGATGATATTAGGTGGTGCATATGTTTTACAGAAAGAGATGTAAATCAGAGGGCTAACAAATAGAGGAGACGTACTTTGTTTTGAGGTTCAGGCTTCGGAACTAGTCTTATATGAATATTTGCAAGGAGCAATATCAAATGCTCCCTTTGGTTCCTCACACTGTCCCTCTGTAGATGCCAAAAGGAGACAGGATTTAATTATCCTCATCTTAAAGCACAAAAAAGTGATATGGTCCAATAATTCGAAAGACATGCCTGAAACCCAAACATTGCCCTCAGCCAATCAAGAAGGTCCAAGTCTCCACTTCTCTGCTTTTGTTTCTCGAAGGATGACGGCCATGTTAATCCACGAGTGTTTCGTAGAGCGGATACAGCAGCTTTCACCTGAGTCAAAAAAAGAGCAAAGACTTGATATTTTGAATTTGGATCTACAATTAACATGCACATACAGGTGCTTAGATGGTGGAAACGCCACCTCTTCAAGCTGCATGATGGACTGAGAAGCCCCGGCTGCATCCAAGGGAAGAATATTGAATGGAACAAAAATTTCCGCATTTGCTTGGACATCATTTGCAGCGGCCATAATCTGTACAACACCAACACTTCCTCACGTGCACAATGTTAACTAACCATCATGTAAGCCTCGGATAGTAAGGTAAAAACTGACCTCAGGCGCAACTTCCTCAACTTTGTCGGTCTTGATAACAGCACAAAGAACTTCAAACAGCACACCCGCCGTCTGGTAAGCTTTTCCAAGCTGAGCTCTGCAGAAAAATTATTGTTAACATCATAACTTCCCAATTAGGTACTGGGTAATTGCTTTAAGACTATCGACTGTTGGAACCTATCAGACTGGCTCCCCTTGTTGAGTGCCAAAATGTATTGTTCATAGTATTTCTTGTAGTAGCTCTCAATTTCCCGGGCATCAGTCTTCTCAACACGATGTTGAAGAGATGGTCCATCCTCCTGAATACACGCTACCAATAAGTTTGATCTTGATGTATAAGGAAAATTCGAAAAATTATTGGTCAAATTCAAATCTTCCTTCTGCTATCATCCAGTGTTTTGGGTTGTCTCCCGTAACCAGAAGGGGCTTAGTTATGGTAGAATAAATAAGAAAAGGGGATGAGCGCGAAAATGAGATTGACGGATCGTGTGCGAATTTAATTGGAAAAACTCATAAGAATTGAAAAGGGATACCTTTAAATTATTCTAAACTAAGATCTCTCATCACTCAATATAAAGAATTTCGGCTCTTCTCAGACCAATGACCAAATGAAAAGAAAACGTTTTAACTCTCATAACTCTCCACTGAACTACTCCCGTATAATTGTTGCAATCAAAATAATCACGAGCTTTGTAACATTATGCGGGTGGAAAGAAAACAATGAAGAATAATTATGGATAAGTTCTAATTCATCGTCATAAAATCAAACGAGTGCATTATTATTATCATATTGCTTACATATATTATATCTAAACAATACTCCAATTATTTTATTAAAAAGACTATTTAAACACTGTTATAAAATCATTAACATACTCTCTGTAATCTTTGATGGAGACTAGTCTTGAACTGCCGTACACCACGTCCACTTGAATCAGGGTCTAATCTATGCGCCTTTTCAAAAGCGTAAAAACGGCCTATAAGACAAAATATAATTAATATGCAGAAATATGAGCAATGAATAAGCTAATTGAGTCAGAGGTAGAGAAATAATTTTGAGTAAATCTATGTAAGATAATATTCGGACGAATCATTTTTTTTCTTGATACTATATAGCAAGGTTTGCATAGATACTTACTGGATATTGTTTAATCTCATATGAAATGTTTATGGCACCCAATATGTATCATTTTTTAAGAACTATGAATCAAACACAAATATGTGCCTCTAAATAATAGAATAAAAAAATTGTGAAGTGGCCATGATAAAATCATGAAAGGAGATGTTCACGAGAAATAGAAGCATATATATCTGTAATACTATTTCTAAGTGTTTCTTTTCTTTCAAAATGAACCCCCAAAGCCAACACAGAAACTAATTTTTTTTTTCTTCTAAAATGTTGAAATCAACATGCGATGGAAGTGGTGAATTGCAGAGTTCACGAATTCACAACACGAAATCAGAAACACGATCAGAATTTCTCCGAACTAAGAAATTGACAAAAAAGGAAAGAGGAAATGGAAGATTAGGAATGTCGTACAGAGGTAGGCAACACGAGGACGCTCGTGCTGGATCTCCGAGGCGACGCGCAGAATTGGAGCAATGTCGTACTGCAGCGACGACGGCACCACCTCATTGTCGAACACCTCCATGGAGATGGAGAAGGTGGTGGTGGCGCCGCGCGACAGCTGCCGCCGGTAATTCCCGGAAGATGCCATGATCTAATACCTCCGATTACAAATCAGCTCCGTCGATGCTGGAATTCAGAAAACCTCTCTACCGATCTAATCCAATCAGCAACAGATCCAGCTCGCATGAATGCTCTGTAACCTTATCCGCTCTATGTGCAGTGTGTGCATCTACCAAAATTCACTGTAAATTACCAAAGAAAGGAGTCTCAGTGCATGAAGAAGAGAACGGAATCAACGTGTACAGAGAGAAACAAATAGAGGTGTTGATATATAATAGACGCTGAAGAGTGAAACGAGATGGAGGGAGATTTTGAACGGGGAGAACTGACCCCACAACAGCACACGTGGCATGATTTGAGTCACCTGTGGGCCCGGCTGTTGAGAATATTGTGTGGACCCCGTTTGTTTTCCTTGTTTCATCCTAATTCTGTAAATGGAAAATACATTTTGCTTAGTATTATTACCAAAATACCTACTCGAATATTATGTTATTATTATTTAAATAATTCATGCCAAAGTATTAAAAATATCAAATGGTGCTAAGAATTGTACTGATCAAATAAACATATTGTGGAAAATAAATTAAGATAACAAAATATTATTATTGTTTATTTGGGATTGAAAGAATATTATAATTATGATGGAAATGAATATTTGCTGATTCTATTATCTTATGTTAGGTAAATAATTAGGAAGTATTCATGTTTTTTATTTCAGTCCCAGATTCGATTTACTTGACTAGAATGTAATTATTTAGTGTTCATTACCATGCATGTAATATCGCATGTCACATTCCTACTAAAATATGGATTGGTATCTTATAAGAGTTTTCCAGTAAGGCTCACAAAATCGGAGCTTCTATTAGTATTTTGGAAAAAAATTACAACTTTTTGATGGGATTAGTGTTAATGTGAGAGCTTCTTATGGTGGAATTCTTAATTTTGAAGCACTCTTATTTAATTTTTTTTTTAAAACTAAAATGTAAATAAATAATAAAAGAATCATAAATAACTGTTAGAAAAAATGATCATTAAGTGAAAAAATTACATTAGTTAAATGAAAATAATATTGTATTAATAGTTAAAGTTAGACATAAAATTACTGAGAAAGCAATAAATGAAAGAGGAAAAAAAAATATATTGTATTAAGTTAAAGTTGACATAAAATTACTGATAAAGCAATAAATTAAATAGGAAAAAAATTATATTAAATGATAGAATTGAGCGTAGATTTTCTCGATTAAATTGTGCTTGAGCAAATAATGAACGCGGCTATCACGAACTGATGCGGAACACTCCACAAAATATTTAAATGTATCATTGACGTTGTGATTTGGTTATTCGGTTAGAGCTGAGGAGCTTGTTTCTTCTCGGGTGCCAAATTAGTTGCTTGTTGATGGAGCCCAATAATAGTCAATTCAAGACCCTATTCGTGTTTCCGTTGGACCAATGACGAGGGCATGTGCCAATAAGCATTGCAAGGATTAATCAAAGAGGTTTAGGCCCAAGAGGTGATGAAGAAGCTCATTGACGACAATGGACCGGACGGCCGGCAAATTATCAACTTGATCATATGCGAGTAGGCTCAAGGATGAAAGTTATTTTTTGAATTTCAAATTTGGGAGACTTATTTTGAATTTCGAAATTTGAATTAGATAGAATTTGAATTCAGTTTGTTCTTATTTTTATTAGTTTGTTATTATCTTTAATAATTTATTCTTATCCTTAGTAGTTTGTTCTTATCTTTACTAGTTTGTTCCTAATTACTAGAGATATGCATGTAAGATGAGTTTGAAGGAAATTGAATTGATTAATAAAATGTGAGTTTTCTCTCCCTTAGGGGATTTTGGAAAATCCCTTGGTTTGCTTGAGGCAAACCTCTATCGGCGAATGAACGAGTTCATCTCCCTCGTTGTATGTCATTAATCATCCACGTGTGGTTGCGGCAATACATATTTGAGGTATATGGAGACTCACATCTAACCTGTATCATGTATAGGATTCAATCATAGATATATTGGCATTTCCATTGGCAAACCAACAAGTTCATCTCCCTCGTTATGTGTGATTCATCGTCCTCGTGTGGCTGCGACAATACCTATTTGGGGTATAGAGAGACTCACGTCTACCCTATATCATTTATAGGATTCGACCGTAAATACATTGGAATTTGAATTGTTCCAATTTCATTATTCTCATGTCGACGAGAATCGCATCATCTGATATAAGAGCATTTGGTATCAATCTGAACTTTTTTTTTCTTTTTTTTTCCTTCTTCATTTCCTTTTTTATTTATCTTGTTTATATAAAAAAATATAATAAAAAAATATAATAAAAAAGTGATTTTTTTTTTCTCTTCTACCATATTTTTCATTCTTACGGCATGGATTTGAGGACAAATCCTCTTCAAGAGGATGGAATGATGGAGCCCAAGGATCGTCAATTCAAAATCTTATTCGTGTTCCCATTGGACTAGTGATGATGGCATGAGCCAAGAAGTTCAAAGAAGCATTGCAAGGATTAATCAAAGAGGTTTTGGCCCAAGAGATGATGTTCATTGACGATGACTGGCCGGACGGACCGCGAATTATCAACTTGTCATATGCGAGTATGCCCAAGAATGAAAGTTATTTTTTGGATTTTGAATTTAGAAGACTTCTTTTGAATTTTAAAATTTGAATTAGATAGGACTTGAATTAAGTTTGTTTTTATCCTTATTAGTTTGTTCTTATCTCTAGTAATTTGTTCTTATCTTTAGTAGTTTATTCTTATTCTTAGTAGTTTGTTATTATCTTTACTAGTTTGTTCCTATTTACTAGGGATACTTCAGCCTATAAATATGCATGTAAACATGAGTTTGAAGAAAATGGAATTGATTAATAAAATGTGGGTTTTCTCTCCCTTAGGGGATTTTGGAAAATCTCTTGGTTTGCTCGAGGCAGACCTCTATCGGCGAATCAACGAATTCATCTCCCTCGTTGTGTGTCATTCAACTTTCCTGTGTGGTTGTGATAATACTTATTTGGGGTATAGGGAGACTCACGTCTATCCTATATCATTTATAGGATTCGATCATAGATATATTGGGATTTCCATTCGGCGAATCAACGAGTTCATATCCTTCATTGTGTTTCATTCATCGTCCTCGTGTGGCTGCGTCAATACCTATTTGTGGTATAGGGAGACTCACGTCTGGTCTATATCATTTATAGGATTCGACAGTAGATACATTGAGATTTCTATCGTTCCAATTTCGTTATTCTCTCTCTTTTTAAATGTCCATAATTGATCTTGGGCCAATAATTCTCGTCCGTTATCCCCATGACGACGAGAATCGCATCACTTGTGGACATCCATCTTTAATAAACATGTTGTGCATAGTAATGCAAACATACATGATGTCATTTAAATTATCGCAAAACTAAATGTGCGTCGAACTTTTGATAATTGTGTATCTAGATTGAAGTACTCTGAATGCTCGTTCAATATTCTTGTGTGCCGCTTCTTTCATAACCCTGAAATGACCTTATTTCTCATCAGCGGAAGTAGGCGTTGATTAGATTAATGTTGGCCAAGAGGGATAAGAGTCGTCAATCATATAATACCATATGTTGTACTATATGTCATTCGCCATGTAGAACATACAAGGAACTTTCCCTTTTAGAGCATCGTTGAATATGAGAGATTGGTTGAGTATGTAAATGTCATTCGTCGATCCTGCGACGCCAAAGAAAGTGTTTCATATCAATAGATATTGCGATGCAAAGATTTCTAGTATAATGGATGGTGGACTTTGTCGGTACGAGTATGATCCTTGCGCCATGCCATCAGATAATTTTTTCATGCTCACTGTATGTAGTTGATGTATCGTCATGTCGGTAAAGTTGTGCTTCTGTTCATGGAGCTCAAACAGATGGAAATTATCATCTTGGGTAGGTCTTCTCAAATATTGAGGTCTAAATGCCTCAACAATGGGCAAAAAAAATTCTTTAGACATTTGATCTATGTTGACTCCGCAATGCAGAGATACTTGTCGTATTGATCCGCATCTCCTCTATTTTCGTCTCATTGCAATTGTGCCCTTTTACAACAAAATAAAACCCGAACGTCCAAGAGCATATGTGCGTTGTTGGAAATATTCTATGTTGGGAACCCTGAGTAATGATTTTGATGATGGATATCGAAACACACACTTACAATCTACTGAAGATTTATACCTATACAGAAGATAAAATATTATGTGTAAAGAGTTGATCTGCATTGTAAAGATATTAAGATCTATACAAGATTTGTCTATAAGAGATCAACTTAGACTTAGAATTTAATTCTTTGTTAGTATACATATCACAATGTAAAAGAACAGAACATGAGTGATGTTCTGGTCCTATCAGAATCTGTACTAGACTTAGAATAGTTAAGATGTTGAATTGTAAAGAAGCAGAACATAAGTCATGTTTTGTATCTATAGAGCATCATACATAAACTAGTGCTGAAGGACTCTCAAGACAGAATGAATGAGTCATTCTGTATTTTACATAGAATGTAGGAAACGTTCTGTCCATGTACTGTCTACTTGACATATCCAAATCACAGAAGGTGATTTAACAGATCAAAGAATGATTTGTTCAGCACACAGAACTTGAGGCGTTATGTGAAATGCTTAAGAACAAATGGTCTACTTAAATGAGTCATTTTTCTCTTAGTATACTTTAGTGCCACGTAGGTTTCGTTCCCACATACTTATTCTGGTAAAAGAATTTGAATACTAAGAATTGCAACCATACCATATATGGTATCAAAAGATGCATGACTGACAAGGAGTACAATTCCAACGACTAGTTCGAGTGATAGAGCTCTCCAACGGCTAGTTCGAGTGATAGAGCTCTCCAACGGCTAGTTTGTGGATTCAAACAAGTATAAATACTCCTCAAAGGATTATACAACAACAACGGATTCTCAAGCGATTAAACTCTGCAAAAACTCAAGCTCTTAAGTGTTCAAAGCATTCAAAGCGATCAGTCACTCACTTAGTTATCTTTCTGCATACTAGAATCCCAGATTTCAGCAACACTTAGATTTATCTAAAGCTAGATCTCACACCTCACTTAGAACTAAACTGTATCTAGGATACAAGCACTATAATCTTTAGTTCTATCTTCCTATAGCTTTCAAGCTTAAGGAAGAACTCTCAACCTTGTAAACCCAACAAGTGATAAGTCACGACTTTCTTCGTGCACTACAAAATTCAAGTTTGAAATTTGTTGTAGTGACTGGTTCTCTGCCAGTCTAAATAAGTGAGGACTTATTATTCACAAGTTAGTGAATTACTATCGAGACGATAGTCGTGGACATAGGGGTGTTTCCCGAACCACGTTAAGCTTTGTGTTCTTATTTACAGTATTTACATTACGATATTTTTACTCATCATATTATCTGTGATACTGCATCTACTGCAAACAACCTCTTAAAGAACACTTGGTTAAACAAAAGATTTTCATTAATTTGAGCAACACACTTAACCACCACATTCCTCACATTATGTCTCTCATTTCTGAGAATAGAACACTCTTAACAAAACACTATTATCTGCTTCACTTTCTGTATTTCCAAAATACAGAACCTGAAATACATATCCTTAGTCATTCTGTGTTGTGTAATCAAGTGTTTTATTTCTGGTGAACTTAAACATGAATTAGAAAAAGTATCCATTGGTGTATTCCACCCCCCTCCCCCATACACCAATAGTTTGCTCATTGGGACCAACAAGTGGTATCAGAGCAGTGTATCTAACTTGATCACTGTATCTGTTTCACCAGATTTCACAATCTGTGGTCATTTTTGATAGATCTTTTGAAAACCATTCAATGTTGTTTTTGATGAATCTGTTATCTCTCACATGATTACAGAAGAAGAAAACACAGAGGACACACGAAGGTTGAGGAGCTCCACCTCCCAAATCGTGGATGACATCCTTAGATGGAGTCTCTCAGAAGACGAAGAAGAAGAAAAACAGACTACAGAAGGAGAGTGCTCGAATCAAGGGGAACAAAACCAGTGCAATTTGCTCGAGAGCCTACAGAATCAGAGCACACAGTCCCACTAACTGCAGTAGAGGAATTAGCTAGCACATAAGTTGTTTCTATCACAAACTCTACTGTTTTGCACCCACCAAATGAACCAGCTGGCGATTCAGCACAAGTTCAACTTCCAGAAGCAGAGCACATAGAACTTGTCAACCCAGATTCATTGGCAGATCAACTGGGTAACCTCGATCTTAATTGTGAAGTTTTTGATAATCCTTTCTCTACTCCTTCTACAATACATCTAGAATTCGAGGAACCAAATCCTGAGGCAGAACCGGAAGTGTCAAATGAAGAAATGACTTGACGCAGAAGGTGGATTGATGCTCACACATCAGACCTCATTGTTGGGAACCCAGAAGAAGGTGTCAAGACAAGAATGATGCATGGAGAAAGTTTCATCAGTTGTTATCTCTCCCACACAGAACCTAGAAACATAGACGAAGCTCTTAGAGATGCAGATTGGATGCAAGTCATTGAAGAAGAACTAAAAGAGTTCAAGCACAATGTAGTATGGTATCTGGTAGATCGTCCAACTCATCAGGGAGTCATTGGTGTCAAATGGGTCTTCAAGAACAAGAGAGATGAATCAGGCGAGGTGGTCAGAAATAAAACAAGATTGGTTGCCAAACGATACTGTCAACTAGAAGGCATTGATTACGATGAAACCTTCGCACCAGTTACAAGACTCGAAGTAATTCGACTCTTCATGGCGTATGCTGCGTTTTAGAGATTCAAGGTGTTCCAGATGGGTCAAGAGTGATTTCCTCAATGGAATACTCGAAGAAGAGGTCTACATAGAACAACCACTTGGATTTGAAGAAGAAAATGCCAACAAGGTGTACAGATTGTCAAAGGCAGTATATGGTCTCAAACAGGCACCCAGAGCGTGGTATGAGACGATGTCAACATTCGTTTTGGAATCTGGATTCAAGTGTGGTTCTGTGGACAAGACGTTGTTCACAATTAAAGTGCAGAATTTCATCCTCATAGTACAGATTTATGTTGATGATATTATCTTTGGGGTCCAAATCTCCATACTTATGTGAAAAATTTTCTGAATTAATGAAGCACAAATATAAAATGTCTATGATGGGTGAAATGAATTTCTTCTTAGGACTTCAGGTCAAGCAATCACCATCAGAAATCTTCATTAATCAAAGCAAGTATGTGAATGAGCTCATTGAGAAGTTTGGAGACAAAGACAGCAAGCCTATCAAGATTCCAATTCCGACTAATGGCCAGATTTGTCCAGATACAGAAGGGAAACCAGCCAACATAACTCAGTATAGGGGTATGATAGGTTCTTTACTTTATCTTACAGTTAGTCGTCCTGACATTACTTTTGCAGTTGGAGTTTGTGTCATATATCAAGTCAATCCAAAGGAATCACACACGGAAGCTGCCAAAAAGGATTCTTCGCTATTTCAAAGGCACTATGAATCTAGGTTTGTGGTATCCCTATGATGATAACTTTGAACTAACTGGCTACTCAGATGCAGACTATGCACGTTGCAAGTTGGACAGAAAGTCAACTTTTGGAACCTGTCAGTTTCTTGGCAACAAGTTAATTTCATGGTTTTCCAAGAAGCAGACATCTGTAGCAACCTCCACAACAGAAGCTGAGTACATGGTTGCAGGCAGCTGCTGTTCACAGATTCTATGGCTCATGCAATAACTCAGAGACTACGAAGTATTTGTTCAGAATGTGTCTATCTTCTGTGACTGCACGAGCACCATTGCCATCACACATAATCCAGTCCTCCACACCAGATGCAAGCATGTAGATGTGAGACATCATTTCATTAGAGATCATGTGGAGAAGAAGAATGTACAGATTATCAAAATCCACGCGGATTTGCAAAGAGCGGATCTATTGACAAAAGCACTGGCAGAAGACAAATTCAAGATGCTGTGCGACAAGCTTGGACTCCTAAGTCGAGACTATAAACATAAAGTTCACACACGGAACGTGATAAGTTGATCGTGGAACACAACTCGTGTTACATAGATGCATGTAACAGAACTAGTGTATACACTTGATCGCAAAACAAAGACTGTAGAAACACATATCTTAACTCCCATAACACACAAACATATCTTCAACCAATTAACTAAAAGTGAAACAACAGAAGCTCAATGCACAGAAGACGACATAGAACAGAAGATGAAGTCTAGCTCACAGAAGACGTCTCTCAACAAAATGTCTCATCTTTAGATTCCAAACATTGACACAATATTTATTACACTGGCATTTATTAAGGGGGAACCAAAGAATTTGTATCATTCTTTTTTCTTAATCATTTGCTCTATATTTACTTCTTCATTTATTAGTCAATGTTCTACAATAATAAATCTTATTCCCCAAGACATGCAGATGAAAGGGTGATACGACGTGCATTCAATGCAAACCATGCCACTGTCAGAGTTAAGGCAAAACTCGAGGGAAATAATCAAGTGTTTATCGCCGCCTAATCTCCTTCACTAAACGTGCATCACACGCACTGACACTTCAGAAAAGAAGATGGAAAACAACTGTATTAAGCGAGAAAATGCAATAATAGGGAAGTAATCCTGACCATTCAATTTTTTTACAGTTTCTTCTTGCGATCTCGTCCGTCCATTTATTTACTATATTTAACTAAACTAATCCACTACTTCACTTTCACACGATCAAAACCTTTCATCTTTCGTATCTTTGAGATATCACTCAAAATTTTGCTTCAGAAATATTTCTCGAATCCAAACACTCAAAACACTTTCACTTTCAAACTTGATTCCAAATTATGGCATCCGGATCCAGACAAGAATTATCTTCTGAAACTACTCCTCAAGCTAGTCCTCAAACCGCTCAACTTTCCTCTGCACAAATGATTAGAACAATTAAGAAAAACTACAATTTGAGAACTTTGCTATGTTAAACTCTTATGGATTCACAACAGTGGAGTCTATGTTTGATATCATTAAGAAAAACAAAGGTTTCTATCAAAATGACTTTGTTTTTGGAATGCTTCTGGGCACCAAACGCAAAATTTTGGCAAAAATATACATTTCTGGCGTTTGATATTAATGATCACGACCTATACTTTACAACTGCATATTAATATTCTTCTGTTTTTCCTAAATGCCTTAACTGCAGTACATATTTTCCTATTTCTTGTGTTGTGTTTTCTATTGAAGAAACCTAAGAACTTAAGAAAATTTACTCTCTATTTAGGTTTCCACAGAATATTGACCAGCACACCTACACAACAGCTCCTATGGCAAGTGACAGCTGCCCACCTAAATTGGGAGGTGATAGATGAAGTACTGTCTGTGTGCCTTCACACAGAACCAGACAGTACTCAAGACAAGATTCAATCAGTTTACGACATGATCCTCAAAGCTTACAACCTCAAGCACTTTGAAGGAATCAACATCTTCAGCATACCGGATGATGAGATCCAATAAGTAATAGAGGATGTGGTTGTCATTCCCTTTCCATGGGAAAACAAAATGTTCAACCGCAACTTGCTTGACCCAGTGCACATATTGATGATCGATTTTATCCAAAAGGGATTTCTAGGCCACAGTGGATCCTACGACCAGATCACATCATTAAAATTCAGGATCATGTGTGCTGTGAAACTACAAAAGAAAGTAAACTGGGCGGCCATGTGACGGAGCTCAGTCGTTATCACTCCGGTTAAGATAAATTTATAAACCTACATTATTCACTAGGTTCTACTAGTGGCAAGTACATGGTCGATCCCACATGGAGTTGGTGGATTCCTATCTTGATGTCACAATTTAGGTTTTGAGTCGGGTCTTACCTTGGGCAAGAAGTTGTAAGCAAGCAGAAAGTAAAGTGTTGAAATATAAATAATTGTAAAGAAAACACTAAGATGGTTAAATAAGAAAGCAACTTGACTTGGGTTAGAATCCCTGAGTCTTGACTTATTTCTTGATCATCGGTACAAAGTTGTTTGTTGTACTAACATGTCATTGGTTAAAGGCGAGCGTAAGAATGAGATTTTACTCCTACCATCCAAACGCATTACTCATGCAACCCCCTTTTTAATCGTCACGTAGCCACCTAAGCCTTGCTCAACATACTTTTTCAACCCAGAAGGTAAGGGTTACTCACCCCTTATCCCCTTGCCCAAGATTGCTTCTGGACCAAGCTTACTCCAGCATACCCAAATAGGCATTAGCGGGACTGCACAACCATGGGCACACCATCTCAGACGTCTGTCCCATGACGTTCCCACCTACATCACCACGTTGATCCCTCTAGCTGGCAAGCAGGGATTCGCTAACACTTGGAGTTTCCAGCTCACAGTTGTATGAGATTCAGATCCAGCGCTTTAGGAACATGCCAATACAACTATGCGTGCATTTAGAACACAAATGAAATAAACATAAACATACTCATATTAAAACACAGAAATAAAGTGTTACCAAAAGATCCTCTTGCCAGGACCAACCCTTGGTAGGGCCAAAAGCATGAACATAATTTAAATAAATTATTTGCCCGTAGGACTTGTTTCTTCATCCCAATCACTCAGTGAAATTGTGTATGTCTCTGATTCATAGCGTGAGGTATAAATAGCATCTTCATGGGCTTGGGCTTCATGGTAGTGGTGGCTAGGGTCTACGGCGAACTTTCCTTCCCGGTGGGATCTTCCGCGTTGAGGAGATACTCCCAATCCTCCAAATATTTTGTGGAACGAAAGTGAGATCTTTTTCCTTTTCCGCGGAAGGAAAGAAATCCGCCGCAAATCCCAGTGTCTTGCCCGTCTTCTTCTGAGCTCCCGACTGTTTCACTCTTCCTCTTATCTTGGCCAATGTGCTCCTCTTGCCCCCAATGGTTGCAGTGTGATCTCCAACGGTACCTTGCCTTGAGCTTCAGATTTCCCAAGTTGCTTCATGTGTAATCTTGCCTCTTTCTTAAGATGACCTGCCAACCCAGACTCGTATCTTCCCAGACACAAAACAAAGGAAAATGACTCGATCTAGACCTAAAACAAGACATAAAAAGAGCACATAAAACGGGCATGTCACACTCACACACTTTAAGCAGGATTGTCCTCAAGCGTGTAAGTACGACTTGTCCAAAAAAGGAAAAGGAAAATAAAAGACTCAAACAGCCAACACACTAACATACATGTATCCAAAGTAGTCAAGACAGATAGGAGTTAGAGCATAAATCAAGTAATGTTCACAAGCGGTCAAGTGAGCATAGAGATGTTTTCCTCACCCGCTCAGCACTATGTATTTAGGTTAAGTGTTTACGCTCGACAACTGCTTGATCAAGAAAAGTTCCATAGGCTTGCTTGCCTTCTACATGTCTCCACCCAATTAGCCTGATCAAGACATCTATCCTCAGGTCTTCAAGGGTTGTAACGTGGCTTTGACAAAAGGTTGGAAAATTTTGGGAACTGGGTTAAGGTCGGTATGAACTATAGTCTTGGGCAATTCCTTGACTAGAGAGCACACTTAAACTTCTCTCGGGCCCTAGCATACTTATTTATGGGGTGTATATTTTTTTGAATTTTTCTAATTTTTTCTACCCTTTTTTTTCTAAACTCCCCCCCGTGTTTATTTATTTTTGGATTTCTTTAGCATTTAAGGCTAAAAAATCTCACAGGGTAAACACGCTCACATGACCGTATTTCTGTCATATCAGGCTATCATATAACATGCTTGATCTATACATCAAAACTCATACGTCTATCATGCTCAAGACACATATACATGTAGCATGCTGGCAAGACTCTAAATAAAAACAGACTCTAAACAAGAAAGCAATAGAAACTAATTCTCTAACCTAAACAGACGTGGGAACCCTTCCCGCTCACACACTTTGCTCAAGGCAAAGTGCTAGAGCAGTTGAGGCTCCCTAGTCAAGACTCTAATTAAAACAAAACAAAAATATAAAAATAAAAAATAAAAAACTAAAAACCTAAAAACCTAAAAAAAAAACGGAGGACTGGATCAAGGGTGAGCTGGGGGATACGTGAAACCTACGTGCTAGAAGTAGGCCAGCTGGGCTTCCTGACAAGGCAGATGCCTTTGACTTGCTCCCCTTAAAGTTTTTCGTCCTAACAAGGCCCTCCCACATGCGGTTCCACTGATCCTTGGGTGCGTTGGGGACTACCTTTATTTGAGAGCATAAACGATATAATCTTTTATTCCTTTTATGTTGGGCTTGTGAGTGAGGAACTTGTGAGAGACGTAGCTATCAATTTGTGAATCGTTAGCTCGGTTGGGTTAATGTGAACTCAATTTCAAGTTCACTTAGGTGAGTGTAGATGGGTGAGGAAAAATCTAGGTGTAGGGATGGTTCGAAGACTCCCAAACGTAGGCGTGTTCGCCGAATTGGATTACCAATTTCGCATCTTTGTTTGCGTCTCATTTTATATCATGTCTCACATTTTAGCTCACTTATGACGAAACAAACGGCAATTTAAGCAATCTCATAGACCATAAATTATACAAAATCAAGGATTTAAATGAACTCCTAATATCTATACAAAGATTAATTCTCATTTAATTAAGTCTCTCTATATAATTAATATATTTATGATATCTTGACACGTGATCGATGAAAAGCTAATTATGTATGCTATCATTTTCTAAATTTGCTTTTTGATAAATTCTTCGCAGAGAATTTCTTTTTCATCGCTGCAATTTGTATTTGAATTATGTATGTATCTTTTTCTTCAATTAATTTAATAGTCTTATTTATTGCTTTTCGAAATTAAATTTTATTTCTTTAATTATCCGACTATAAATTATCTAAGAATATTAGGTTTTCCATAAAATTTTGAAATTCTTGTGATAGAATGTTATGTTTTCGGTTCACATAATGAAATTATCTGTATAAATTAATGTATCCCATTACAAAAATGTTGAGTATATGTAACAAATTTGTGTAAGGAATTTTTTTTTTGTTACATTTGTATATCATATGTGAGAAAGTTATAAATTTTCACATTAATCCTTAACGATAATGTGACAATTTTGTAACTAACAATAAAATTCATATATAATGTGAGAAAATCATATTTTCCTTGCATTATACTATATGTGAGGACCCTAATATGATTAGTCTGTAACGAATTTTATTTCCTCACATATGATCTTATGTAACGAAATAATAATTTTTTGTGACGAAAAAATGTGTGGCAAATAACCATTTTGTTTGTAGTGACCGCGACTAATATGATAATGTCACGTAATGTCAGATAAACGTATAAATCATTATAATTATAATTTTTATTATTTTAAATAAAATAAATGTTAAATTATAACCTAATTAATAAACAAAATAAAAATTAATAATTTTTTCAAAGAATTTATTATTTATTGTAATCGCGAGCTCGTTAACAGAGTGATATTTTTGTTGATTTATAATATTTGGTCGGTAGTAATTTGAAGTTTTTAATAGCTAAGATATAACATGATAACATTAAAGTATATTACAAAATGAAGTGTTTGTTAACAAATGTACAACTTAATAGGTAACAAATGATGCGATAAGAATTATCTAAGATTATTATTAAATACATATAATTGTGAACATGATCTATCATTTACAAACAAATATCATATTTTTAAACATCTCTACCAAACCATTAATAATAACTTATTCTCTTTAATCTTGACACACTAACTTATTCTCATTAATCTTGATTCTTGACACTTCAGATATCTCCTGTCAAACACGTTATAGTATTTTATTATAAAAAATATACTCCTTCCATCCCACAAAACTTGACACACTCTCTTTATTGAGACGTCCCACTAAGTTTGGCACATTTCAAAATTAGTAAAAGTTTTCTCTTCAAAAAGATGTGGACCTTACCACTTTTATCACTTTTACACTACTTTATACACTCTCCTTAATAATCGTAGCTGATATGGAGGAATATCAGCAGAAACCTATGAATTAAACCATTCTCTATCAAACATGTTAATTAACGTGGTATTTTTTAGAAAGCTTATTATTAATCTAAGTCCGCAGAGCTCCTGCTCAATAACAGCTTTGATTAGGCTCGGGAAAGACGGTTCTGATAAGAGTAAAGAGTCTTTTATAGGGCAGAGCCTCATAGGTCTTGTTTTAGCTCTGCACGACAAAGCTTAATACTTTATTATAAGGCCTGATTTATAAAGGGCCTCTGGCAGGCCCATAAGACCTCTAGGGTCTGAACCAGCGTGAGAGGCGTGACCCAACAACCCGACATATGTCACTATCGTACTGACATATGACAGACTAGGCTATCGACACATAGACATTTCCGTACTAGACAAGAAGGACCACCAATGACGTGGTTCTAGGTGATTGGAGAGGACTCTAACAACCTGTATTATGAAATCAAAGGTAGTTATTGTGGTAACGTTACTCTTTTACCCTTACATCTTGTGTAATATATATCCCCTTTAATTTTCACAAAGACAACACCTACACTTTTTGCACATAAACAAATTCGCACAAAAACACACCGGTGCTTAAAATTAGGTGCTTAATTGCTTAAAATTCCAAGCGGCGGTTTCCACCTATTACATGAAATTAAAATTCCATGTTGGAGATATGGTGGGACAGGTGGTGGGACAGGTGGTCGGATGCCAAGATGTGTCAAGGAAATGTTATCTCCAGTCAGTGAAAGTAGGCAAGGCAAAAAGAAAGTTTCTGCCCCCTCATAAAACTTGTCAAAGGTCTGAGGGACGTGAAGAGAAGAGGAAGAAAAACGAAAGCAACGCAGATGAGGCCTCTTCCCAGCATGTCATTCCCGGGGATGAGCTCATGAGTATAGAGCTTTACCCACAGGTGACGGGTTTCATCACCCATGTGGGCACGTAGAGTAAGGAATAAGAAGTAAGGGCTATGATAGAATGCCTTCGAAGAAACGCAGATGTCTTTGCCTTTAAGTCATCGGATCTTACAGGGGTTAGCACAGATATCGCGCTACACTGTTTAAATGTGGATCCAACGGTAAAACCAGTGAAACAAAAGCTTAGGCAGTTTGGACCAGAGAAATATGAGGCCATTAGAGAAGAGGTGAAGAAGATGCTCGAGGCAGGGCACATTCGGGAAGTCCAATTTCTCGTTTGGTTCTCAAACACAGTAATGGTAAAAAAAAGCAATGGAAAATGACGAATGTGCAATGACTTTAGGGACCTAAATAAGGCGTGCCCCAAAGATCATTACCCATTGCCTAGGATTGACCAGCTTGTTGATTCAACTTCGGGATGCCAACTTCTATCCATGATGGATGCTTATCAAGGATATTATCAAATCAAAATGAATCTAGAAGATGTCCTGGAGTGTGCCTTTGTGGTTTGTGCTGGGACCTTTGGGTATACAAGCATGCCGTTCGGTTTAAAAAACGCTGGGGCAACTTATCAAAGAATGATGGATACAGTTTTCTAGAATCATATTGGTAAAAATATGCAAGTTTATGTTGACGACATGTTGGTCAAAAGTTCTGAAGAAGAAACACACGCCTCTGACTTGGAGGAGGTTTTCTCGGTAGCAAGAAAATTCGGTCTAAAATTGAATCCAGCTAAGTGTGCTTTCAGCGTGAAGGCAGGGAAGTTTTTGGGCTATATGGTTACACCCAAAGGAATCGAGATTAATCAGGCAAAAGTGCAAGCAGTTCTAGATATGATGCCTCCAAGAACCATGAGGGAAATACAAAGGCTGAATGGCCGAGTTGCGGCTCTCAGCAGGTTTATTGCTAAATCGGCAGAGCGCAGTCTACCTTTATTTAAGGTTTTACGAAAAGGGGCGAGTTTCGAATGGTCTGATGAATATCAAAAGGCGTTTGAAGAACTAAAACAGCATCTCGCAAGCCTACCTCTACTCACAAAGCCAGAACCGGGAGAAGAGCTTTTCTTGTACTTTGCGGTCGGAGAGGCTTCGGTAACCACTGTTTTGTTACGAGAAAAGGATGGGCAGCAGAAGCCAATTTACTATGTGAGTAAAATGATCCAGGGACCGGAGTTGAGGTACTCAGACATAGAAAAGACGGCTCTGGCGGTTATGGTGGCCGCGAGAAGGCTCAGGCCTTATTTTCTATCTCATAAGGTAGTTGTTAGAACTAACCTCCTTTTAAACAGATTCTGGGAAGGCCTGACCTCTCAGGACGAATGGTTAAATGGGCCGTAGAACTTAGTGAATATGACATTGAATTTGAAAGTAGAGTTGCTATCAAAGCACAGGCACTGGCGGATTTTATTCAAGAAGCAACGAGACAACATGATGAAAGAGTGTGGGTAGTATACGTTGACGGATCGGTCACAAAGAAAGGCGCGGGAGTGGGTATTTTTATTATAACCCATGAAAAGGAGCAGCTGCGTTTCGCAGTAAAATTCCATTTCAAAATCACAAACAATGAAGCAGAGTATGAAGAACTTATCAGAGCAATGAGAATTTTGAAAGAGATGTCGGCGCAAGAGGTAATGGCCTATTCAAACTCCCAACTGGTCACCCAGCTGGTGTTGGGCACATACGAGCGATAAGAGGAGAAAATTGTGTGGTATGAGAATCAAATTGAGAGTTTGAAGAAACACTTTACAAAATTCGAGATTAAACAGATCCTTAGAGAGGAAAATACTGAGGCAGATCGCTTGACACGAATTGCCAGTGCAGCAGAGCATTTCTGGCATGGTGAAATAACTATGCTCTGTGCAAAGCAGAGGACTCTAGCTATGGAGGTGGCATTAGTTTCCAATAACGCGGACTAGAGGGTACCAATTGTCAGTTATTTGAGGTCTGGGCAGAGGTCAGAAAATCAAGAGATACCAGGAAAGGCCGCCTTAGCACGTTTTTACCTTATTGGGGATTACATATACAAGATATCTTTTACACACCCATTGTTAAGGTGTGTATCAGAACAAGAAGGAGAATATATTCTCCAAGAGATTCATGAAGGATGCGCTGGAAGTCATATGGGTTATAAGGATATGATTCGGAAGGTTTTAAAGGCTGATTTTTTCTGGCCAACCCTAGAAAGGGATGCTAAGGAAAGAGTGAGAAAGTGAAAAAATTGTCAAATGCACGCCAGGTTGATTCATGTCCTTGCAGAGGAGCTCAGAAGCATAATTTCACCATGTCCGTTTGACAAGTGGGAAATCGACATAGTTGGAAAGTTTAGTCGCATCTGGCGGCAGAACTTTCCTGATTGTAGTAGTAGATTACTTCACTAAATGGGCAGAGGCAGAGGCGCTAGCCAAGATAGATGAAAAAACCATCAGGAAATTCATATGGAGAAATATCTGTTGCAGATTTGGTATTCCTAGAGTTTTGATTTCTGACAATGGCACTCAGTTTACGGGTGCTATGATGCAGAATTGGTGTAGAGAAATGAAAATTGAGCAGAGGTTTGTCTTTGTGGCCCATCCTCAAGCAAATGGCCAAGTAGAAGTAACGAACAAAATGCTCTTAGATGGAATTAGAGCAAGGTTGGAAGGAGCCAGAGGCAAATGGGTGGAAGTGCTGGACTCGGTACTATGGTCTTATAGAACTAGTCCAAAGACTTCTACTGGAGAGGTGCCTTTTAACTTGGTCTACGACTCTGCAGCCGTAGTACCAGCGGAGGTGGGTATGGACTCCAAGAATCATAAATTACCAAGAACTAGAGAACCAAGGCCGATTAAGGGAGAATCTCGACTTGGTAGAGGAAAGGAGGGAAAAATCTTGACTCAGGACCGAGCTCTATAAAAAGCAGATCTAAAAAGTGTATAAAAAAAGGGTGCTGGGATGGAAGTTCGAAAAAGGTGATTTGGTTTTGCGCAGAGCAGATGCCCTGAGGGCAACTGGAAAGTTAGAATCCAACTGGAAAGGTCCGTTCGTGGTAAAGGAGGTTCTGCGAGGAGGTGCTTATCGGTTGATGGATCATGAAGGAAAAGAGCATCCAAGGCCATGGAATGTAACCACGTTAAAAAGGTCCTACGTGTAATAGGTTGGCACCTGGCTATGTTTTGTTTTTGATTGAGGGTTTTTCTTTGGTTGTGGCACAGATGGTGCATTAAATTTCTTTGTGCGTTTAAACTCCTTGAATGATATTTACCCAAGGACTCTACTTTTCAATCTTAGTGAAAATTTTGCTACTCCCTAATAATGGTTCTTGTGAGTAATTTGATAAAGGCAAAATACATTCAGGGTAAAATTAACGAAAGAAAAGTACGGATTTTGAGAGTAGTTTACATGAAAAGGGAATATTAAAAATGTCTTGCAATCATAAAGTTAAAATTACTAAAGAGCGTGTGAGGGTGAGGGTCAAGTCTGGGATCCACGATCACCGGTTCCAGATCCAGAAGCCTCGCTTTTTCCTTTACCGTAATGTTTTCTCTAAAAAATAATAAGAGTAACAATAAGATATGGGGAAATGTGAAGATATGAAAGGTCTACACACGCTTGTTGAGGTTATATAAAAATTACCCGTCGCAAAAGGTTTGATAAGTGGGCGACTTGATCAGGATTGTCGGGAAGCACTGGTAAAAAGGTGAGGCCTGTGGGAATCTCATCACTACTAAAGGAAGCTGGAACATTGATAAATTCCTCAGCTCCCCTTTTTAGTGCCTCTAAAAACCAGAGATGGTCATCACCCGGCGGGCGGTCAACTTCCACGCTTGGAAAGTGGTCGAGAATGCGAGAAAGTACTTTCTCTCCATCAACCTCGCTCCACCGGTCAACTAGTCCCAGCTGCTCACAAGTTTCCATTATGGCTTCGAAGGGTTCAGCCATCCGATTGCGAAAATCGGGAGAGTGGAGGTAGGCCTCGGGAAGGTCGGCTACCAGACGACGTAGTAAATGCTGAATAGAGGGGCAGAGGAGAATATGCTCTTGGCATAGCCTAGCGCCTTTCTTCTCCCCTCGGGAGAATGCACACCAACTCTGAGTTATCCTCTCAGAGGTTATCCCGCGATTAAAAGCTTCGGCAGCAACAACAGTTAATGCGTTTATGTGTTGTGCGTGCTCCTCCTCAAGGGAGGCTTCAAGATTCTTGATAACATCCTTATGAACGTCGACCCAAAGTTCGGATGCTTGCAGCAATCCCTCAAGTTGATTAACTTGGCTCCTAAGAGCTCTTATGTCACGTCTCTGAGATTCTATCTCTTGCTCGCTCTGCGACTTGCTGGCTAAGGATTTAGCCAACCTATCACGAGCCATCCTTTTTAAGATTTCAGAAGGAGAAGACATATTATGGAGAGTAAAGATAGAAAGAAGGGTGGAGTTCGCAAAAGAATAAAGGCAAGGATGGGATAAAGAAGGAGGAAAATTATGGAAGTATTGAGGGTGAGGAGCGGTTGACTTTTATAGCAACTCTGAAGGTTTAAGTGTAGAGCAGTAGCATACATGTCATATGTCAGGTTATAGCTAGCGTAAAAATAAGAGATAAATGAATGGATTGATGGGACGTTTCAAGGAAAAAAATAAAAGGGAAAGAAAAAGAGGAAAGAGAAGAAAAACAAAACCAGCCTTGGGAGAAGAGAGAATCTAAGAAACGATACGATAATAAACAAGCATGTCACATTAAAAGATACAGTTGTCTAGTCAGGAAAAGAGACTGTGCAAACGCATGTGGGGAAAATATACACAAGAATAATAAATAAATCGACAAGTTATCAGAGGTATGCATGGAACATTAGATGCACAAGTGTAGACAATAATGGTGGTGCATAATCAAGGGCAGAGGAAAACATCGTCAACACTGATCATAACAGAGAAAGTAATAACAAAAAACCATTTTGCCCATGGGGGGCAGTAGGGGAAAGTTATTGTAAGCAAATTAAAGTGTACGAAATGTAGAGTGTTTTAATAGAAAAATAAAAAGCATCTTGAGGAACATGTTTGAAACACGCAGAGCCGATCCTGCACACGGCCAAATAAAGAACATGGATTAAGACGGAGGAGCCGACTCCTCCTGAGTCTAGATTGGATCCACGGTAGTCGCTCCTCTGGCTGAATCCTGGGAGTTTGGTCCTTGTGGCTCCAAGCTTTGAAGAACGGATGCTGAAATCTCTAAATTTGCTCCTGTAGGGGCCAAACTCTGACCCTCTTTCTCCACTTGATTGTTTTTGGGCCCCGCGTCGGTACTCTAAAAAAAATGCAGAAGTTAAGCCCCAAACAATGAAACAAAAATAATAATATTAATAAGTGGAGACGATAGTTACTTTCTTCATCAGTAGAGCTAGCTGCACAAGTTTACGCTGGTCCCGAGGCTGAACCGGATAGGTTATGGACCCCCATTCCATCTCGGATAGCTTAGAGGCGGCTTGGACCTTAAGAAACTCTTCTGCCGCGCTGCATAGGTTGCTCATCCATCATGAAAAATCTTCCCCATGATCAGGGTTGATTTCCAAAGTGGGAGGATCTTCAAAGAGCCTACTCACAACTTTGTTGATATTAACCTCTTCTACTCGATCAGGTATGCCTAACTACGTGTAGGTTTCATCAGCAATTCGGACAGTTCACGCGGCTAGAGGTTTCAACATTCTCATCCAAAATTGATGAGAATGAAAAAAAGCCTCCGGCAAGTCTTGAACTAATCGAGTAAAGAGGCGTTTTCCATAAGGGCTCATCAAGATTTGGGAATGACAGAGTCCGATCCCAATTTTCTTACCCGATTCACACCCTTCTCGGAGGGATTCAGCTGTAGTAGAAGACAGATTTTGGAGATACGTAGAGTGGTCATGAGCTGCTTTTCTTTGAAGATCTTCAACCTGAACTCGGAGAGATTGGATACGGCTGTCTGTGGACCTCTGAAGTTGGGCTAATTGTTCAATCATTTTTTGTTTGTCAACCAGGAGAATGTCATGCTCTTTCTCGACACTCTCGTGAAGCTTCTTCAGCTTATCGAATTTCTCTTGAAGTGTATCACAACTGTCAATCTTGGCACGCCAAAAATCTCTTTCCTTTTTGGCCTCATCAATCTCGGCCCGAGCTTTATCGTAATGAATAGCAATACTTGCCAAGGCGGCTCATTAGGCACGAGCCTAATAGAAAAATAAGAAAAGAGGTCAGGCAATATAGCAAAGATATGATGAAGAGATCTAAATAGGGGAAATACTTACGGAAAGTTCATGGCATGCAATGCACGTGTCCAATTCGGGGATCGACAAGGCTAGAGTGTGCATCCAGTCACTATCGCGAGGACAAGAATTAAGGAAACTAGCTACCTCGATGCCGCGAAGGTTAAGGCAGGAGCTGCTAAACGAGGAGGAGGGCCTCATGTCAGGTTTGTCGGCCTCAGCTTCAGGAGGATAGAAAACACACAGAGCTTTGACAACACTGTTAACTCGAGATTTGTCGAGCTCCGAAGGTCGATGAGGAATAGAGCAGATAACACGGGGGGGGGGGTGTAGGAAAAAGTTGCTTTTGCGCTAGAAGAGGTTACGTTTGGTGCAGCAGAAGTGGTAGACACGGGGCTCGCTAGGTTCTGAAGAATGGCCTCGATGTAGACGCCAGACTTTCTTAGCCAGAGGCTCATTAGAGCTGGGAGTTTCGCTCCGTGATCGAGGTCCAGAAGGGACCCCAGCCTGGGCAATCATTTCTGGTGTTTGCCCAGCCAGCAGAGGGGGTGGAGGTGGTAAATTGAGGAGACATCATGAAGCTCAGATGCAAAGGTGGTAGAAACAGTTTCTGAAAATAGTAAGTATGATCATTATGAAAATATTGCAAAAGTTGGGAGAAAAACGAATGATTGATTTAGAGGGCAGCAAGAAAAGAAGTTCAACGAACCTTCCCCAGGAAACATACCCGTAAGAGGGAAAGCAGAACTTGGAATCACGCTTGGTTGAATGTCCTGGAGTGGCAAGTTAAGGCTATGAGTTTCAAGAGCTGTCACTTCTCCAGAGGTTGCAGAACCTTCTGGAGGAGGGATTTCGGTGCTCTTAGCAGCTTGAGAGTTAGAGGATGGATTGGCAGCTCCGGAGGAGCCTGCTCCCGAAGCAATAGCCTCCATCTTCTTGGCACAACGGTCGGCGATAAACTGAGCCATTTCTATGGCAGCTAACTCGTTTAACTTGTCGGCCCAAGACATGTCTGTGAAACAGAAAAGTTGTTTACTAATAAAGGAAAAATAAAGTTAGAAGTTGATAAATATATATGTGCGTGTGTGTGTATACCCATAAAAGGTCTCTAAGGGCGACTTGGGAAAAGTCGAAGAATGACAGAGCATCTTTGTCTTTAGTGAAAGGCGTAACGAGAGAATGACGAAAAGAGGTGGAGATTATTATCTCTAATTGGGCAGCTACAGTGCTAGGAAGGCCCGAGCCGCTTGACTTAATCAGTACTGATATGAGGTCAAGAATCAGGAGAAAAGGTGGAAAGCCCCACCCCTCCGACGAAGGAGGAGTTACAACATAATACTCGGAGTACCAGAATTTATCAACACTCTGGTACTTACCATAAATCTCGAAATGAGTAGTAGGAGAGAAGTAAAAGAAGGGAATACTTCTATTAACGTGATGCAGAAGGAAGAACAATTCTACAGTATTTTCAAACCCATACATGGAAAGAAAAATGTGGAAGAAGGAAGCTTTTCTAATGAACATGAGATTCAGTTGATTTAAAGGAACCCCATAACGAGTGAATAAATCACAAAAGAAGTAGGGGATAGGTAATCGCAAGCCCGCCTCAAACTGTCTACGCCAAATAACGACGGAGGGCGCTTTTACGGTGTTTGGACGTTCGTCTCTCTTAAGCAGAACTTCAAAACCCTTGGTTGAACCAAAGAGACGGTTGAGAGAACGAAGGGTATTTTCAGTGGCTGTCGATTGAGGAAAATGATCTAGAGCAGGAGCAGACATTGTGAAAAGGAGAACATGAAACGTGAAGGTTGTGTAAGTGATACCTGCAAATGAAGAAGGAGAAGCCTGAGGAGGAGTATAGTGCAGAACGAGAACGCCAACGTCGTTCAATAAATTGAATGTGAAGGAATAAGCCACTTACTAGCAAATCGTTGGGAGAAAAGTGAGAAAGAGAAAACACTAATTTGGAAAAGGGCGGCAAAAATTCAAAAGTGTAAAGAGGAATGGTATTCGTAGAGGGAAATAGAAGATGAAGTGTTTCAAAAAAAAATGTGTAAGGCCAGGATTTTAAGAAGCTTTTAATCCAACGGTGGAGTTTGAGAGATGCTTGATAGAACTGAGAAATGTCAGTAAATGGCCTCGAAAGGCGAATGGGTGGCAGTAAAAGTGGAAAGAAACTTATGTTTGATAGGACGTGTAATTAATGCCGCTTTATTGTTGTACAGTTGGAGCACTCGCAGAATTACTGGGTTGCCTTTCTGATAAGTTATGAAATTTTCGTGCAAGAAATACATTTTCGTGCAACCAGGACCAGGCTGTTGCAATTGTACTCTTTTCACGGTATGAACTCCACATTACTTGGAGCCTTCATACTTCTTTCTTCTATTTTATTTGTTATGGATTAAATCATAATTCAATAGTACCCGATAAAAAAAATGTCAAGTTTAGTGTGACGATGAAAGTATTATTTCTTACCTCTCCCGAATTAGAATTTATATATAGTAATTAGAATTTATATATAGTGTGCGGGACCGTGCGGTCCAAACCCCTAATTGAAGTTAAGCGGACACTAGGGCTACACCTCATTATTTGCTCTCTTCCTTCTCTGAACCTATCTCAATCGCCGCTCTCGATTTTATCCGAAGTGTTCACTTCACATCTCACGAGGTAATTCGGTATTCTAGTTTCGTGATTTATCTTCTTAATTCATATAGATTCAAGCCTTTTTCGTTGTGTTTGTCTTTCGATTTGCTTTCCATGGGTGTTTTTTGGTGAATTTATTATCATCCATTAGTTTATGAGCCGCTGCGAGGAGAATGCTGAAGTTTCTGCTGTTGTTTTCTTTAAATCTGAAATCAGATGTAATATCTTATAGTCAAAATATATTAGGCTTTCTGAATTTAACCAGAAAATTATTTTCTCCTGGAGTGGTGTTAGACTTAATCTGTGTTCCTGTTTTCGCGATAAAGTTTTGCCCAATACAGTCGGACTATAATTCGTGTTCCTTTTTGTTTAGTATTTTTGGAACTTCTATTTATACGAAAATGAGATGTGTTAGCTGTAGTTGGCTATGTCAGCTTTGTTATTCCAAAATATGTTTTGCAATTTCACTTATCTTTCTTTCCAGCTGCATTTTCAAAATTAATTTTAGCTATATTTCAGATGAAGTATCAGTATTCAAAAATTTTAGCTTCCGTTCCCTATCTTTGGGCCCATTGAAATTTGCAAAATACTCACTGGACTGTTTGGTCTTTCTTTTCTATTCTTCCTGTATCTGAATGAAAGAAAAGCTTCATTTATTTTTTTTCAGTTGTGTACTGAGAAAGTGTTCTTACCATTTTGCAGTTGATATGGAAAATATAGTTTAATTACATACTATGATAATTTTGTATGTCTATAACAAAGTGTCAACTGTTCAACCTTGCTTAGTATTCCTAGTATACTTTTACAATCATACTCAATATGGTAGAATGTGCAAGTCCTATTATCCAACTCTATGTTGTTCTTTACAGATGAATGTGGAAAAATTAATGAAGATGGCCGGTTCGGTCCGCACTGGTGGGAAGGGTACCATGAGAAGGTTTGTCTTCAATTGCATATGGACAGTATTCGCTTTTTTTTTGTCTTCAATAAGCTCTGAGTTCGTTTTTGATTCCTTATGGCCATTGTTTGCTCTTGTTTGTCTTCAATAAGCTCTGAGATAGTTCCTCTGAGTGTGCTGTCAAAGACAGAAGAACACACATATTACACAATCACTTGTTTGATTTTCATCACGATACAAGTAGATTAGAATGAGAATCACTCTTTATGCGGTTCTATGCAGAAAGAAGAAGGCTGTCCACAAGACAACAACAACAGATGACAAAAGACTTCAGAGTACCTTGAAAAGGATCGGAGTAAATGCCATACCTGCAATTGAAGAAGTCAATATTTTCAAAGAGGATGTTGTTATCCAGTTCACAAATCCCAAAGGTATGAACCATGCCACTGTGATTTCAAAGCTTACTCCTGTAATAGTTTTCTAAATAATCTCTCTCTCTCCTAACTGTTGTTATCTTCTGTCTTCAGTTCAAGCATCAATTGCAGCCAACACTTGGGTTGTTAGTGGCACTCCTCAGAACAAAAGTATGTTTGGTTCTCTTGACTCTTTCCAAATGGTTGGGGTTTTCTATTACATATCAAACACAATTCAAGCTTTTCCTTTTATTTAAGTTCAATAACATCTCTAATTTTCTGACCATATTACAACTTTCTCTTTGTTAACTTGTTTCTCTAATACTTTTAACATCTATTTTTTTCTTCAACAATGCTTATATGTTATTCTTTATTTCTAGATATACAAAGTTGCTTTCTTTAGGCTGTCTTTTGTTTTACGCCATTTAGAGACTTTACCCTCTTGACATTTTATTTTATGCCTCTCTCAGAATTACAAGACATTCTTCCTCAAATTATTCACCAATTGGGTAAGTCCTCATTTCCTTATTTTATCTTGTCACGCCTAGTTTTAGCTCGACATCTAAACTCATGGAAATTGATGGATCAATTATTATCAGGTCCCGATAACTTGGAGAATTTGAAGAAATTAGCAGAGCAATTCCAGAAGCAGACACCTGCTGGCGGTGCAGCTGATGTAGCAGAAGACGACGACGACGTACCTGAACTTGTAGCTGGTGAGACGTTTGAAGCTGCTGCTGAGGAGGGCAAGACTCAAACATCCTAGGGAATTGTCTTTTCAATTTTGTGTCATTGCTTATATTTCCAAAGCCTTTGTGTCTGTTGCATTTATCTTTTCTATGACGGCATCAGTAAGCTTGAACTATGTTTGCAATTACTTAATGCCTTTGTAGAGCGTTGCGTGTTCTAGGTTATCACATATCTTGTGTTGCCTTGCCCTAGCCAGTTATTGATATGGAGATTGGAGAAAACTTGGCCAGTGATTTTGTTTAGATTTTGGATTGCTAGATGACCGTTATGGTGTTGGTTATGTAGCTTCTAACTAAAACAAGCGGAAGTCGATCTTTTCTTCAAAAAGTGAAGCACAACAAGAGTATTTTTTGGTCTTGTATACTCCTACATTCATCACTCCTTGATTAAACCAAGGCAACACTTTATTCTCCACTTCTGCTTCTGCTTCCTTTTATTTTCTAATTTGGATTATAACTGACATTCTGTATGTCCATGAATTTGTATCTTTGTTGGGTTTTACGGGACCTTTTTGATCCATTGCTTCTAATTAATATTAGGGTTAATTATAACTTATCGGCCTATTTTTTTTGCATCTTAGGTGTTTCTATGTCTTCACTTTTTATATATTATTAAATTATAGTCTCATAGTTACAGTTATAGTCCAATACTTATTTTCGGTGATGGAACTATGAGGAGGGTCGGTTGGTAAAATGACTTGGATTTTAATAAGTAAAAAATAAATGATATGAAAAATACTTATTGTCTACAGATTTATATTTTTATCGCTACCTTCTTTCACTCTTATCATTATTGTTTGTTTTAAGATTTGCCAAGTTATATAGATTTCATTTTATTACACATTTTTACTCTTATCATTATTGTTTGTTTTAAGATTTGGCAAGTTACATAGATTTCATTTTATTAGTAACACACGTTCATTATCAACATGGAAGTTGACACATGTTTTGTTGGTAGTGAATGGGTTCGAGATCATGACTATGTGCTTTAAAGACATTACTTTTGTAGAAGTAGGCGGTCAACGTAGTTAATAATGTTTTTCTTTATAATAATGATTACATGCAAGCAGTGGCAGATTTAGGATTTGAAATTAGAGAGTGAAATATAATTTTGTATAAATAAGAAACGAAGAAGTAGCGAGAATAACGATGTTCAAGCGGTAGCTGAGAGGGAGAAACGAGGACCGAGATAGAGAGAGACGATGAACAACATGGTGACGCTAGATGCAACTTTAGATATTGATGTCGAATAATGTAGAGATCAAAGGTAGAAGTAGAAAATGTAACTTAAGGGATTTGAATTTATCAAAATAGAGAAAGAGGAGAACAGAAGCATCGGGTCTCTGTGTAGGACGATGAAGGCGGCGCCTACGAGAGAAGGTCAATAATGAGTATGGTGTGCAAAAAGTGACCGAGAGAGAAAAAGATGGGATAAATGTTGTTGCATATGGAAAAAATAATAAAGATATATAAGATAAACTTGTTTAATATATTGATGAACTTGAATATTTACTTTAAAGATTTAAATTTAAATTTGGGATAAAAAAAATCTTTTTGCAGTACAACTAAACCCTTTGTGCACCATATTGATCCGCCAGTGCATGCAAGCGCATGACAATAAGGTGTCACGACAATTTCTCAATTTCTACAATCACATGTTCTTCCATCTAAGTCAATAATGAAAATATGGTTAAAGTAATGCACTTCGTACTTGTTTCTAGATGTCCTAACAACATCACAAAATTTTCCATCTATCAATCTTATAAACCATTCATGACATTAGAACATAACTAATCTTTGTTCTTAACATCTACACCTCTCAATAATATCTAAAACAACATTTCATAGATAGTAGGAATGTGAAAATCTTATTGCCAACTATTCTTACACCACTTCTCACATGACCTTTGAAAATCAAAAGACAACACCTATAATATCAATATTTTTGAGGCACACTCACGCAATATCCTTGACGAATTCTTGAGTTCCCCCAACATAATCAATATTACCTATAAATTCTCCTCCACAATGCACATACTTATTCATAGTTAAAGGTAAACATGTGGATGTCATATCTTATGTTAGGGTGAAAAAATTTTGGTAAAAAATTGAAATTGAACCGATAAAGTTGATTTAATTTTTTTCCTTTTCCTTTTTGATTTTATTTTATAAAATTATTTTTTCAGTTTTGGTATTAAAAAATTGAAATACCAAAAATCGAACCGAAACATATTATACACTACTTATTATTTATAATAGTACTTAATAAATAATTATTTATTTAATATTACTTCTTAAATATATTATTTAATAATTATTTATTTAAAAATTGAAACCGAACCAAAAATCTCAGTTTGATTTTTTGGTTCAAGATTAAATCGGTTTGATTTCAGTTTTACAATTTTCGGTTTGAATTTTTTTTCTATTTTCTTTATTTTTTCGGTTCGGTTACCGAACTGAACCATGTTCACCCCTATCTGATATAATAAAATAAAATATGGTTTCAAATTTAATATAAACTATAATTTTCGATTAAACATAAATTAAAGTGTTTAAATAATTAATCAAGATTCTAATTTTAGATTTCACATAAACCTCAAATTAAAACCCTAAGTTATCAGAACCTTATAAAATAAATATCTGGATGTGGTCCACCAATTTTGATTCTATATTCTTTATTATTTTTCCTCATACTATCTCAAAAATTTTTGATGTTGGGTATTTGCTATCACCTCTTACATGAGAATATGGGTGTCAATCGGTACTGGTTCGGTACCGTTTAACGGTACCGAAAAACTTGAAATTCTAGGAATCTGTATCGAAATCAATTTTTTTACCGGTTAATCGGGTACCGATTGGTTCGATACCGGTTAAGGTGCCGATTTTTTTTTAAATTTTTTTATCTTAAAAATATTAATTTAGATCAATAATAATTCAACATAAATATAATTAAATTTAATTTGTAAGTATTTTTATAATATTTAAAATATTTTTAAATAAATATAAAATATATTTTTTAATATTTAATTGTATAAACCGGTACCCAGTCCGGTATTGGTTCGGTATCGGGTAAGCGGGTACCAGTTATTTTCAAAAATTTAAAAGTGAGAACCGATTAATTTCCCCAAAAATCGGTACTCGGTAATCGATTTTCGGTCCGGTATTGATTCAGTACTGGTTCTTTCTGACAATCGGTTATCGATTGACACCCCTACATGAGAATATGAGATATTGATTTGAAGAAACAGAAGATGACTAACGGAGGAAAGAGATAGAGTGATATTGATTCGAAGGCAATTAATATTTTAATATGTAGGGTATATAGATAAGGGTGGAAAAAAATATCGAAAAATCGATATACCGGGCATACCGTACCGAAAAAAACCGAAAATACCGTATTCACGGTATACCAATTTTTGCTGTACGGTATCATACCGTACCGAAAAGTTTCGGTACGATATCGGTATGAATTTTGACGATACCGTGGTATACCGAATTATACCGAACTTTCGGTATATACTAAAAATTCGGTATTTGCTGAACTTTCGGTATATACCGAAATACCGAACATCCGGTATATACCAAATTTTTTTATTTTTTTATTTTAATGTTAATTATATATTAATTTTATTTCTATATTTGATTAACATTAATATTAAAATAAAAATTAATTTATTATATTAATGATATACTACTATAGAATAATATTTACAATATTATTCTAATTTATTATAGTATTATTATAGAATAATATTGCAAATATTATAGAATAATATTGCAAATACAATATATATATATTTTCTTCTTTTTAATATTTTAGTAATTAGAATAAAATTAAATATACCAACAAAGATAATAATTGTATTATATTTTATGTAATATTGTTGCAAAAATATTTGTTAAAGGTGTACTCCTATAATCAAATAATTTTAATTTGATTCAGATATATGTTCGAATATTCATATTTCTATTTAATATTTTATGATTCCAAATTCAAATTTGGGAAAAATGATTCCATTAATATTTAAATACAAATAAAAGTTTATGAATTATGATTATATATTCAAATACTTATATATTCATATATGATAATTGATATTTCATATTGTATGTGTATTATGTATATAATTATATTAAAAATTGAATCAATTGAATACTTTCAAATATCATTATCAAATCAAATAAAGTAGTTGTATATATATTCATATTAAAAATTGAATCTAATTGAATACTTTTGTTAGGTATTTTTAAGTCTGATGTTATTTGGAATGTTGACCTAACATGTGTGTTTTTGTGTTTGTTCACAGGAATGTTGTTATTGACCTCAGCATCCAAATCCACAGCCACGTGGAAAGCTGATTTGGCGATGACTCAGCGTCCAGGCCCACAGCCACGTGGAAAACTGACTTAGCGTCTCTTGAAAGACACGCGAAGACTTGGAGGTTATGAAAAATAGGGAGAAGACCGAGTTTCGCTAAGGCGGTTGAGAATCTTATGCTGAAGTGGAATTCTATTCCACAAATCTCGGAGTCAACAACTGACTGAAGTAGTTCCACAATTCTAGGCGGATTTGCGGAGCACAACAAACTGCGAGAATTGTGGAGACATGGGCCGTATAGTTGCTACATTTATGGATCCAAGCCAATATAGTCTATCTATAAGTACTCGTGATATTCATTCATTAGATAGATGTACTTTTGCAGATTAATTTCGTAGTTTTGATTCTGTATGCTCTTAGCTTGTAAGAACATACATTTAGTATTTTAGTATTAGTGTTGATGTTATTGTGGTGCTAAACATTGTAATAGCACAACACTTGTTTTGATTATTCTTTTTGACCGTAAGGCCTCCTCCGTGTAGGTTATTAATTGATAACCTACGCAAAAATTATCTCGTGTCTTCTACTTTAACTTCCGTAAATTTTGACTTAGAGTAGTTGATACACTTTCAAGTGGTATCAGTGCCATCACTCGACACACTGAGTGTGGTCCTGACCGTATCACGACTCTAATGAGACGATGGATCCAAATAGCACTGGAGCATTTCGACCTCCAATCTTGGATGGCTCGAATTACTCTTACTGGAAGACACGTACTCGCTCTTACATTAAGTCTCTAGACAGAAGAGCATGGATGTCTGTGGAGAATGGGTGGTCACCACCAAAACAAACTGACGCAGACGGTGATGTAGTACCAATACCACAAAGCTCCTGGTCACGTGATCAAATTGAGGCTGCCACATTTGATGATCGAGCACTGAATGCTATAATCTCAGCAGTCGACACAAACATGTTCAAACTAATTAAGAACTGTATGCGTGCGAAAGATGCTTGGGATATTCTCCAAAGGCACTGTGAGGGTGACAACAGCGTCAAGCAGTCACGCCTACGTATTCTCGCCTCTCAATTCGAGAATATGAAGATGGAGGAAGATGAAGATATCTCTAGCTACATGAAAAGGATTCTTGACATTTCAAACGAGTGTCAAGATCTAGGAGACCCACTGAGCAACAAAGTTCTTGTCTCCAAAGCACTTCCCACGTTGCCACCTAGGTTTGATATGAAGGTAACAACCATTGAAACAGCACAAGGTGTGAATGCACTTGAGTTCACAGACCTCATGAATTCTTTCAAAACCTATGAGATGAATTTAGAAGCAAGAGGCACCTTCACCAAGAAGAAAACAATGGCTCTCACTGCGGGCTCACAATCGTCACCTTCGTGCAGCAAGCTAATGGACTTAATGGACTCTAGTGAATCCGAAGAAGTGAAAGAGATCCATGAAGGAGACGATGTCGCCATGATCACCAGGAAATTTAATCGTATGGTGAGAGGATTCAATCGTGACAAGACCAAAGAAAGATCCAAGGGGCGAGATGTACCATGTCTGGAGTACTATGAACCCCCAAAGAACGACAACAATCAGAGAAGACCCCCTATTAGGAACACTTCTCACAACGAAGTATTCAAATTCAGTTCCTCTAAACTCGACAGCGTACAATGCCATGAATGTAGAGGTTTTGGACACTTTGCAAATTAGTGTGCCAACACACTTCGAAAAAGGGGTAAATCCTATTGGGTATCCTGGAATGATGATGAGCATGAGTTCTTTGAAGATGTTGATGAGAAATTGTTTGAGAGCGTAGCACTGCATGTAACAATGCCCCCTCAGGACAAATCAGGCCAAAACGCAGATGCTGACACCTTCTCAGAAAGGTATGACTCTAACTATTACTCTACATTGTTTTGTTTAAATGCCTCTGTTGATGGTGCATGAAGTGTTGAGGATGACATAGATCCCACATATGGTGAAGAATGTGATGACAATGCCTTCTCGATAATCCAAGGTTTAAAAAGGTTGTATGATGAGCTGTTGGGAAAATGGAAACATCAAGCAACAGCTGAGATAACACGACTCAAAGAAGTTCAAGCAAAACAGGAGGTGTTGATCACACAACGTGACATAGAGCTCACCAAAGTAAAATCCCAACTTGAAGATGCACAACTGACCATTCGAAAATGGAATACTGGGACTTATTCACTTCAAGAGATCATGGACAGCGCAAACCCAAGCAAAAGGGGCCTCAGATATGCTACACCAACTGTGTTCTGTCGTGGGTCCACATCGGCAGGAGAAACATCCAATACCAAAGTAGATGTTGTGCTCACAGACCCACCAACACAGACAAAGCAAAACACCTCTCAAGCAGAAAAAGGTAAGAAAGTTAAGAGAAAGAGTAAGAGACGTAGAAGGAAATATGTGTGTCATTACTGTTTCAAACCAGGCCACATAAAACCTTTTTGTTATCAAAAGAAAAGGGATGACAAGTCATATTTTGTGCTGCCACAGCAACCCAAAATGGTATGGGTAAAGAAAGCCGATCTAACATGTAATGTTGTGTATACAGCATTGGAAACTAACATTTCAGGTTCTTGATACTTTGACAGCGGATGTTCACGTCACATGACAGGTAACAAAACATTCCTTTCCAACTATGAGACTTATGATGGAGGAAATGTTTCCTTCGGTGGAGGTTCAAAAGGTAAAATCATAGGGAAAGGTACACTTAATGTTCCTGGTTTGTCTGCTTTAACAAATGTCTATCATGTGCAAGGACTTATGGCAAATTTGATTAGCATAAGTCAACTATGTGATGGTAACATGCTTGTAAAATTCACTAAAGATGCATGTGAAGTTTACAATAACAGAAACTTGTGTATCATGACAGGTCAAAGATCATCAGACAATTATTACATGACTGATAATCTAAAGTGCAACAAGACTCAAGTTGATGATGCTATACTCTGGCATAAAAGATTAGGTCATACTAACTTTCAAAATCTTGGCAGGTTAATCAAGATGGATGCCGTGCGAGGTCTACCCAAACTTGGGAAGGCAGATCAGATCGTGTGTGGAGACTGTCAACGAGGAAAACAATTACATGCTTCACATCCTGCTTTACAACACTATGAACAACACTTTGGGACCAACCGATGTTTTGAGCTTCTACATATGGATCTTGTAGGACCCATGGAAGTTGAAAGCATTGGTGGTAAACGGTATGTATTAGTTGTGGTAGATGATTTTTCCAAATTTACATGGACCTATTTCTTACGTGAAAAATCTGAAACATTTGAGGTATTTAGAAATGTGTTTGCCCGTGTAGCTAATATGTTTGATGTTATAATATCTTGCATAAGATCTGATCATGGTCGTGAGTTTGAGAACTCGCAATTTACAATCTTCTGTGACGCAAAAGGAGTGTACCAAGAGTTTGCAGCACCAAAGACTCCACAGCAGAATGGGGTGGTCGAACACAAGAATAGGACCTTGATTGAGATGACAAGGGTTATGCTGAGCTCAAAACAAATGGCAAAACGTTTTTGGGCTGAGGCGGTAAACACTGCGTGTTACATCAACAATCGAGTCAACATTCGACCAGGCTCATTCAAAACACCGTATGAGCTACTTAAGGAAAGAAAATCTAACCTAAAACATTTTCGTGTTTTCGGGTGTGTATGTTTTATTCTAAATGATCGTGAGTATCTAACAAAATTTGATGATAAAAGTGACAAAGGTATATTTGTTGGGTACTCAACAAACAGTGTAGCTTATAGGGTATTTAATCTTCGCATTAAGACAATACAAGAATCTGTTAATGTTGTCTTTGATGACGCAGGTGATGTGAACAAGGAGGTGGAAGCAGAAGACGACATATATCAAGGGGGAGCTGTTCTACCTCCTGTTGAAGCTCAAACTGCTCCACCTAACACAACATCCAGCAGTGCTAAGGAAAATAATAGTACACCATAGGAATCAGAAGATGAACAAAATGAGGGTCAAGAGGTGACTCCCCGCAGAGAACCTCCAGGAAGGGTTAGAGAAAATCATCCGCTATCTCAAGTCATAGGAAATGTTGAGGATGGTGTTCAGACCAGACGTAAACAGCTGGTCAACTATAGAGAAATGATGTGTATGTACTCTGTGTGCTCTAAAATTGATGGCGTAACATGTTTTGTCTCCAAGTTTGAACCAAAAAATGTCAATGAAACATTGACTGATGAGTTCTGGATAAATGCTATGCATGAAGAACTAAATCAGTTTGTTCGTAGTGATGTTTGGTACCTTGTTCCCAGACCTGCCAACAGAAATGTTATCGGCACAAAGTGGATTTTCAAGAACAAATCTGATGAGAAGGGAACAATTGTACGAAACAAAGCACGATTGGTGGCTCAAGGGTATACTCAAGTTGAAGGTGTGGATTTTGATGATACGTTTGCCCCAGTCGCAAGAATTGAATCCATTCGGTTGTTGCTTGCTATTGCATGTCATCTCAAAATCAGTCTATATCAGATGGATGTGAAGGCGGCATTTCTCAACGGTGAACTAAAAGAGGAAGTCTATGTTAAATAACCGAAAGGGTTTGAGGATCCACACAAGCCTGACTATGTCTTTCGACTGAAGAAAGCACTATATGGTCTTAAACAGGCACCACGTGCTTGGTATGAACATCTCACAAATTTCCTTCTCAAATACGGGTTTGTGAGAGGCGGTGTGGACCGAACATTGTTTATCAAAAGGGAAGATCAACATATTCTTATTACTCAAATCTATGTTGATGATATGATTGTTGGTTCCACCTCACGTAACATGCTTAATGATTTTTCAGGTGCAATGTCTACAAGATTTGAGATGAGCATGGTGGGAGAACTCACTTACTTCATAGGACTTCAAGTAAAACAAGGACAAGATGGCGTCTTCATCTCTCAAAGCAAGTATGCCAAAGAGATGATAAAGCGTTTTAACCTTGAAGGAGCCAAACACATGAAAACCCCAATGGGCTCTACGGAAAAGTTGACTAAAGATGATGCTGGAGAGGATGTCGACCCAACACTCTACAGATCCATGATAGGGAGTCTGCTGTACCTAACATCCACTCGTCCAGATCTGATGTTTAGTGTATGTGTATGTGCTAAGTATCAAGCTAAACCCAAGGTATCCCATATTAAAGCTGTCAAGAGAATAATTAGGTATGTTGCTGGAACATTAGATTTAGGAATTTTTTTCTCTAAACACATGAATATGAGCTTGATAGGGTTTAGTGATTCTGATTGGGTTGGAGATGTGGATGATAGGAAGAGTACTAGTGGAGGTTGTTTTTACCTTGGGAACAATATCGTGTCATGGCATAGTCGTAAGCAAAACTGTGTTTCCTTATCCACTGCTGAGTCTGAATATGTTGCAGCAGGCAGTTGTTGCACACAACTACTGTTCGGCATGAATGGTATACCGAAAACTTGGTATGACATACCGAAAGTTCGGCACGGTAACGGTATCGACGATTGGCATACCGAAATTTTGGTATACCGAACATGTTTGGTACGGTATCGGTATACAAATTTTCATACCGTATTTTTCGGTACGGTATACGGTATGACAAAATATTTTCGTTATGCCGTACCGACCCACCCCTATATATAGATATTTTTAAATTATAAATCCAAGTAATTTATTTTTTATTTATTAAATTCCAAATCATTATAATGGTCATCCTTGTCCTAGTTATGTCACCGAAAAATAACTCTCATGTTAGTTTATACATGTAATTAAAGATATAAGGTGAGACTATAATTTCATTAAAAGGTAAGAACATAAAATATGTGCAGAGTTGAGGCTATAAGTTATCTTTAACTATTAATTTTATTATTAGTGGTAATGTGTAAAAAAAAGAAAAACTCAATAGACAAAGTAGTTATGTAAGAAATAGTCATTTATCAAAATATATGATCCCTTCGTTACTTTTAAGGTACAACTGTACAAAAGATCTTGATTTGTTTTATCAAAGAAATCTAGACATGATATTAATTGACTACTCGGATGTTGATTATTTATTTGATTCTCACAATGTCAAATCTCAAATTGATTATGTTTTTCTATATAGTGGTACAACTTTTTTTTTGATCAGTGAAAAAAATATTTATTAATGAATGAACGAAGGAGAAAAATACAATGAACCAGAGGTACCAGAACGTTTCAGAAACAAAACAGAAAAATTATAACATCTTAAAAATAGAAGAAGGATCGTTCATCCACGAATTAAAACTAACCTCTTTCAATCCTCCACATCTAGCTTTGCGCCAATTCCACAACTTATATTTGATTTCGGCAATTATCTTCTCCGGCTCTCACTTCCAATTTTCGAACACCATTTTGTTTCTCCAACGCCATATTATCCAGATAACACATATCCAAATTCCTCTAGCCACTCTCTTGTTAGAGATCATGTTTATAAGGCTACCAAAACTCTCAAAATGTATCAGTACCTCTCTATGCATGACTCCTTGAATATTCAACCATTTGAAAACACCTTGCCACACGGTTGATATTTTCTGGCACCGTGTGAAAAGATGATTGGTCGTTTCCTCCTCTGAACTTTCGCACAGATTACAATTATCCTCTTGGAAACTTCCCTATAATATTTTAAATAGATTGCTCTTTGTTGGCAGCCTATTCCACAATAATCTCCACGCAGTTGTTGATGCCTTATGTGGAGCAATACTACTCCAAACCTTCACAAATTCCTCTTTATACATTGATGCTTCTATTTGTGATCTACTCTCCTTGATACTGATATACCCTTCTTTAGTTTTTTATTTCTCTCTCTTAGATTTGCTCCACAACCATGAATCATTTGCATCTCTTTTTGGTTTGTACCTGTCAATAAAAGCGTACAACTCATTTAAAGAATCAAGCTCTCTCTCGAATAAGTCCTTCCTCCATTCAAGTTCCCATTTCCAGATTCCATCCTCCCAGTTTCCCATATCTCTAATACACAGATTTCTATTCCAACACAAATGGTAAAGTCTAAGGAATTTATGCCTCAAGGACGCACTCCTCGTCCATAACCCTTCTCAGAAGTATACTTTAGATTTATCTCCAAGGACTCTAACACAAGCCTCCCAAAACCATTTGCCCTCATCACCACTGCCTGCTTTCAAAATCCCCTTCCACCACATAGACTGCACTCTCCTTCCCGACGACACATAAAAGCCCTGCTCCCCGAGATCGATTTCCTTGTGCACCGATGTGATGATTCTAGCTCATAGATCCTCTCTATTTTTAATAAACCTCCACAACCATTTCCCAATCAAATCCAAATTGAACCATTCCAAATATTTGATACTCAATTCCCCTCTTTTTTAAATTTACAGATATCAATTCATTTTATCCAAGAGATTTTCCTCTCCACCTCTCCCCCACCCCACAAAAAATTGGCTAGTAAAGATGTGATTTCTTTTATAATGGATTTTGGCAAAAAGGAATAAGAGAAATGATAAATAGGAAGCGAAGTTAAGACATATTTTACCAGCGTGATCCTCCCTTCAAGAGAGTTTTTTGGCCTCCTAGTTTCTCAATCTTCTCTTTACATTTTCCACTACAGATTTCCATTCATTCGTCCTACTTGACGCAATACCAACCTTCGAATCCAGATATATGAAAGGAATTTCTCCCACTCTGTATCTTAGGCAATTTGCCATTCTCTCCAAAATTTCCCTTTCAACATTATTTCACATCAAACAACATTGATCAAAATTCACATTTAGTCCGGATAGCATCTCAAAGATCTTAAGGACACATTTCATGGCCCATCCATTACTCATCTTGTTGTTACCAATAAAAATCGTGTCATCGGCGTATAACAGATGAGAAAGATTAATTTTTTTCTCTTCCAATCTCAACTCCTTCGAACATGCCTTCATGGACTGCTTTCTTAACCATTATACTGAGCCCCTCTACGACAATGAGAAAAAGAAATTGTGACAGAGGGTCACCCTGACGTAGTCCTCTCTCTAATTTAAATTCACCGAAAGGACTACCATTCACCAAAACAGACGCTGTGGCCGAAGAAATGCACTCCAAAATCCATTTTCTCCATATAGGATGGAAATTCATATTTTCCATCATCAAATCCAGAAAATCCCAATTAACTGTATCATAAGCCTTAGCAAAATCAATTTTGAAAAAAAATTGATCATTTTTTCTCCACATAGCAAAATTTTGGAGTATAATTGGTTTTGCACTGCAATTTCTCTTAAACTTTTTTTGGAAAAATTTCTTAATTTCTTCCTTTACTTCCATTGGATCAGCGTTCCAATGCCCATCAATCACCAAGCCTACAATTTCATTTTATTTCCTGTTCCTATTGATAGTTTTGTGATATAACCTGAAATTAATATCCCCTTCAAGAAGCTACTGCATCCTAGCCTTTTGAGCTTGTAAACTCTTCTTATTTCTTATTTCACTAAGAAGATTCGCCGTCGCTTCGTTTCTTTGGATGATCTCTTCCTCTTCCAATCCAAAAATATCGTCCATTATATCCAATCCCTGAATATTTTGTTTCAGAGATTTAATCTTTTCCTCAATAATTCCAAAAACCTCAATCTTCCATCTTCGTAAATCGCCCTTCAATTTCTTCAATTTTTCTTTGAAAACGTATCCCCCCAGCCGCGAATCTCGTATCGATTCCATGTTTCATCGATGAAAGATTGAAACTCATCGTGCGATAACCAGGCATTTATGAATCTAAATGATCTTGGTCTCCAATCAACATCTCCACTACTGTTCACTAATGGGCAGTGATCTGAAATTGACCGAGGTAATCCCCTGAGAAGAAAATTCGGCCATAACTCCCCCAACTTTTCGTTGATCAAACATTTGTCAATTCTACTCTTGCAACTCCCATCTGATTTGTAGTAAGTGAATTTCCTCCCATGAATCAGAAGATCCAATAACGCCCCATCAGACACCAGATTCTTGAAGTCATTAATTTCTCCATGATTAATATTATTATTATGACATGCTCTTTCCTTTGTGAGTCTGATAGAGTTGAAATCCCCTACAATACATACACCAATTTCTTCATTTTGCTACAATACTATTTTCAGTCGATCCCAAAGGAGAGCCTTTTCCAATCTTGCACACGGGGCATATACGTTAATGATACAAATCTCAGACTTATTCGGTAACCAAAACCTATTTAAAACTAATGCTCCTTCCATGTCCCACGCACTTGAACATGCAAATTTCTTCTGATCCCACAGAATAATAATACCGTCCAAACGTCCATTAGCCGGGCGAGAAGCCCAACCACATGCTTCTTTTCCCCATAATTGTACACACTGAGTCGCAGATACAGTTTCCAATTTTGTTTCTTGTAAATAACAAAAATCACACCCATTGTTTCTAACTTGTATCTTGATTTCTTCCTTCTTAACTTGACTCCCAAGTCCATGAATGTTGTATGATAGGATCTTCATGGATTGACCTTATTTGATTCTTCGAGGATGCCATTACCTTCCTTGAATTCCTTAATAATATTAGCTTCCATGTTACCACCAGTAAGCCCCAATTTCTTCCCGAATTCTCAAACATTCTCCGCCTCAACATAACCTTCGTCTCGAGTAAATTTGATTTGCTCTATATTCTTGATTTTCTCATTTCTTCCCTTTTGAAATCTCAATTCTTCATCTGAAGCCATATCAACTATGAACTCTACCCATCCATTTTGTGTTGATTCCCCTCTTCTCCCTTTCTTCCTCTTATTTTCTCTATGACCATCTTTTCCTTTCGTTTGATTGATCCCCTTTTGCTTTTCTTCTATTTTCCCATCTTTTCCATCTTCACCAGTCCTCATCTTTCTTGTCTCCTCACGCCTTCTGTCTTTATTAATCCTTTTGTTCTCCATCGCCTCACTTTGGTTGCTTTCGAACTCCTCAACATCAATTTCATCAGTCCCTCATGCTCTTTTCTCATTATTTGTTGTTCTTATTAATTATCTTCTTGGATCAAATTCTTGTGCAACTTGGGCCTGCTCACTAAAATTTGTATCAACTTGGATGGGTCTTTTTGGGCCAAAACTTCTACTGAATCATTCTGTTGCAAGGGAATGAGCCTATCTCCATCTTCTTGCATCTTAAACCCATTATCCATTTTATCCTTATTTCCTTGTTTGGGCCTACCTTTCCAAACTCATTCCACTTAGTCTGATAGATTGTAATTCATAGGGGCTCGACTTAGCCGTAAAGCAACTCTCCGTCCTCGTGACTTGCACCTCGATTCGTTGCTTTCCCACAATATTTCTTCCTTCTTGTTACTCGATCGCCTTTCCTCAATAATGTTAATATGAAAACTTGCACCATCGATGATGCACTCGATGATGTCGATGGTGGTACAATTATTTCATGAAAATCTATTATACAGACTCTATTCACTACGTCCTCAAACCACTCAAAGATTATCACTTTACATGAAACCGTAAAATAATGTATATGGTTAAGATTATTGATACAATACATCCGTGAATCATGTGATATTCCGATGAATGAGAACGCTGCCACCGTCTTATATAAAGACAATGCAACTTGTATTGCACAAATGAATAGTGAATATGTCACATGAAATTTAACAAAACACATATTAATTAACTAAGTTCGTTTATCCACACGAGCTTTAAAAGAGTGGCGAAATTACAATACATAAAATTCGATCCAGTGATAATCTTGTAGATTTGTTCACAAAATCCATTCATACGTCAACCTTTTAAAAAACTTATATAATATTAGAATGCTCAAACTTGGAAATTCATGTCTACATTACACTTTGAAGGCTATGTTGTACTCTTTTTTCTTTACCAAGTTTTTTCCACTGAGTTTTCTTGGTGAATGTTTTTAATGCGACAAAAAATAATAAATATATATGTATATGACATATACTATTTCCTTCAACTGTTTTTATCTCATAGGGTTTTTCAGCGATGATTGTAACGAAGTATGTACAGCACACAGTAATATCCAAAGGGGAGTATTATAAATAATATTATTTTATAAACATTACTTTTAGCATATTTATGTACTTAGTAAGATTATGTATATCTTTGTAAAGTGGATCATCTATATATGAGAATAAAGTTTGTAGAGTCGATACACCCAACAATTTCTTTGATCTATGTCGTCTCTCCTGCATTTTTTTTTCTTTCTCTTTTCTATATTGATTTACACAAACAATTACAAGAAAACAAGTATAATCTTTTGAGTAATTATAGATTTTTTTACAATTAGAGTTAGAACAAAACAATCCAAAAAAACTAAATCAATTGACGAAACATATTGAAATCATTCTAAAAATATGGTTAATCGAATAAATTATCATTGTTGTAATATTATTATTCCTTTTGATCAATTGAATCAACAAACAACAAAATGTAGTAAAGTAAGAAGACAATGGAGAAGAGAGAAAATTGTTCACGTCAGTTTTCATTTACAAATAGGGTTGTCAATATATATACAATAGAATAATAATAGAAACCCTAAACAATATAATAAGTAATGTTCATACATATTATAATTATTTATAACATTTCCCCTTGGATATTATTATGTGATGTACATACCTCATACACATATTTATATTCATTATTTGTTGCCTCATTAAAATCTTTACCAAGAAAACTCAATGAGAAAAAACTTGATAAGGGAAAAAAAGTACAACATGATAATGCCTTCAAGACGTAAGGTAAACATTCAGGTCTAACTTTTAAACTTCTTTCGGAATCTTCGATCCCCTGAAGATAATAATCTTCCAAATCTACACATTCCAATACTATGAATATATTCCGATAGATAAATATGATACATTAACATACAATATATATGTGTATTGCACATGTTGCCTCATTAAAAACCTTAACTAAGAAAATTTCGTGGGAAAAATTTACTAAGGAAAAAAGAGTACAACCAATAGTCTTCAGGACATAATCTTCGAGATTATTTATATGGTCTTCTTGATCTAATCTTAAAGATTATGTATAAATTATATCTCTCCCTCAATAAAATAATCATATAAGTATAAATTTCAATATCCTCGATATATGAATATAAACATGGGGAGAAAATTGAGTATGCACATATACCGTTGCTCTATTGAAGCTTATTTATGCAACACATTATATTATTCATTATAGAAAATAATGGGGATATATTATATTTCCTACTAGTCAAATATCAAATTACATGAAGATCAAATAAATAATTATCATTTGAGTAGCACACCAATGTCAATTCCAATCTTTGTAACAATATAGACACACATCTTGTATATCTTGAAGATAATCAATTTTATTCTCAATATATCATTTAAATATCTCCTTCAAGGAGTAAATAATATATTTATTTAAATAGTTAGTGTTTCTAGCACTTCAAACAATGAACTTCTAGTTCAATATTATTTGGTTATCTTCTTTTGGTCTAATTGAGTTCATTCTCTTCAAGTGATGAGACAATCATTGGGGCAAAATGGATGTTATTTATCAAAAATATGTTCTCTATAGAACCTTATTTGAATAGATCGACTGGTAAAAATGCACTCCTTAATGGAGATTCTCAATCTGCGGGTTGAGATAATGATTAGACTTACTCAAGTCTTTCAATTAAAAAACTCTATCATTAGGCATGAGTTTAACATTCTCAAACGCTATGTGTATTCCAATAATACAAAAACTTACTAACATAATGATTAGCAAATACGTAAAGACACGCTTAATTATTATCATACACACATCTTGTTCTGGAAGAATTCACTTAGTTGAATTTTCAACTATCATAAAATATATAGTCAACTTGTTTGAGAAAATATATGTTGCGAGTTTATTTTTACTTAATCGTAAGAATTCTCATGTCCATCAAAGACGATCATATAGATATTTGTCAAGTGACTTTTGTAAAAATATAGTCACCACTTATATGAATTGGATATCTACATTCATAATTACTGCCATAGATATTGGATAACAGAACATTTCATTTTAATAAGAGAGTATACGTAAATAATTCATGATTTCTGCTAAAATCCTTGAGCTAGCCTCGCTTTATTCATCACCAATTCATTCATCTGATTTACCTTTTTGTACAAGCACTAAATTGTGTCCTACATGGATCACTTTATTTATTTCTCTATTGTACAGACACTCGTATATGTCCTATTGGGATCACATTCTTCAGTGCATGTACTACAAGGATTTTTGCATATTTAACGAGTTAACTCTACTAGAATTGTTTTTTTTCCACATTATTTGGTGCTTCTGGAACCGTTCCATAAGCTTTAGCTTTTGGATCCAAATAATAAATTCGCAAGCAATTTTTGAGGCAAAATTTGTTGTCGACAACTATGATATATATATTACTCTCCTCATATTGACAAATTTCAAGTCAATTTCAATAGAAACTTAAACCATATTTATTTAATTTCCCATAATATTTGGATCTGGTCGTTCCGTAATTAAATTATTGTAATGATTTAATGCACGTGCAAATGAAAACTATGATTCTCGTCTTCAGAACGATCCTTTTCAGGAGGTTTTGGAGTGAAGTGATTTATTATATTTATATTCCGAGAATTATAATATTTAACACAAATACATATCTCACGCTTATATTGTTTTGCTTCTAGCATATAAGAATTGATCTCATTTAGATATTTTTGGTTTTTAATGGTTAATTTATAATTATTATAAAATATTTAATCACTTCTTCAGCAGTCAAAAATATATTGAACTTCTGGTTCATATACATTAGTGTGTGAATTTTAACAAATTAAATCCAACACAATTTTCATGGCTTTCTTTTATCATATCTCCCCCTACCGAAAAGATTATTTTAGTTGGATTAAGATTTAAACGTACCATTTAGAAATTGATCATCTGTTATTGGCTCTAGATTATTCTTTTCGACGGAGTAACTTAGTTTTATAGAGCATGCTCGGTACGTTTTGGTGGTGATAAAATAAGTAGCAAATGTGAAATGGTTTATTTATTATCACACACTGAGTATATAAAAGGGTGACCCAAGCATTCATGCCTTTATAATTTGAGAATATTAATTTGGGTCTTTTAAAATATAATCAACATGATACTAGATAGCTTTTATAGCTAATATGAAAATATTTGAAGATTTTTTTTAATTGAGTAAATTAATAAGCTCTTCAAGAATTGACGATAAAAAATTTCTCATTATAAAAGTGGTAATGATTCTACATTTAATAATCTTCAAGATTATCAAGCACTTCAATAATATTTATGGTGTTATTTCAATAACAATTTAAAGAAGAGTACGAAGCATAGAAAACACTCGTTTGGACAAAATATTGTATACGAGTAAATTGTGTTAATTGAAGAGCCACAATGTATGCAAGCATTAAGCATGAGATATAGTTAAGTAACTAGTTCAAGAACTAATATGCATAGAAATTGGTTTAGTGGTCAATCAACTTATCGTAAACTAAGTGCAAATGGTGCAGTAGTATGTATCAACTCATATAGAAAAACACCGACAATATTCAGTTTAGCAATAGTAATATACAGCAGATTACGAGCCCATTTTTCGTGCTCTTTTTTGTCTTATTTTTAGGTCAAGATCAAGTATTTTTTCTTTATTTTGAGTCATGTCGTGTCTGGGAGGACACAAATATGGGTGGCAGGATGCAAATCAAGATGAAGATCATCTTACGAAAGAGGCAAGTTTATGCATGACGTCCCTTGAGCAAGCTAAAGCTCAAGACAGAGTACCGCCTAGTATCATATATCAATTGTTGGAGCCAAACTGGGAAACACCTTGGCCAAGACAAAAGAGAAGGAGACATTAGATGGTGGTGAAGCAGATGAGAAACAAGATGCAAGGAGTGGCGGCCAGTACTTTCCATGCGCGAAATAAGGAAAGAAATCTCCCTTTCCATCCTGAAAAGATTGGTGGCCAAGAATTTCCATGCACAAAATAAGGAAGGAAATATCTTTTTCCATCTAGCAAAAATCTGGAAGATTGAGAGCATCTTCTATACATGGGCAGATCTGCCAAAGAAGGAAAGTGCCACCACCAACACCCTAGACACGTCAAACTGCTGCCAGAGACAAGCTCAGGCCCATTCAACCTCCTATATATTCAATCACAAGCTGCAGGCCAAGAGAGACGGATTTAAAGGAGGGTGTGCGACAATTCCAGCCAATAGTTGCATTATTTTAGTCTTAAGCCATGTTTCCAGCCGAAAATGTATGCTGGGTGGGGCATTGGTGACTACGTGATGAGTAAAAAAGGGGGATGCCTTGGTGATATGTATGCTGGCGGACGAACCGGAGCCTTGCGTTGTCCAAGTGACAGGTCGTAGTGATTAGCCGAGGGGAAAAACCACAGACTTACATCTACCTTTAACCAACGACATTTGACAAGTACGATGAATCTCTTTGTACCAATGATCAAGACATAAGTCAAGACCCGATGAATCAATTCCAAGTCAAATTACTTTCTCTATTGGTTATCTTATCTGTTTCTTTTCAGTTATTTATTTTCAGTATTTACTTTCCGCTTGGTTACAACTTCTTTCCCAAGGCAGGACCCAAATTTAAAACCTCAAATTGTGAAATCGAGAGAGGACTTCACCAACTCCCCGTGGGATCAACCCTGTGTTTGCCACAAGCGGAACCTAGTGAAGAGTGTAGGTAATTATAACTTTATCTTAACCGGAGTGATAACGACTGAGTTCTGTTAGATTGGCGCCGTTGCCGGGGAGTTGCGCCTTCCAAAAATTCTCTCTCACCTTGACTCAAGTCTTGTCTATGGTGTATGCTTCAATCCAATCCTGAAGGAGAATTCGATGATGTTTGGTTTGATCCAGTGATCGAGAGAAACGCCAGGCGGAGGAAATGAAGACTAAGGAGACAAGCACAACTTGAGCAAGAAGCCCGTCAAGCAGCAAGAATGGCGGAGGAAAATGGAATTGAAAATGAACACAGGAATGCACCTCCGGAGCAGACACTCAGGGAGATGATGTTCCCCAATAACAACAAACTCAAACCCTTAGGCATTACCTTGCTCGAGATCGCAGACAATTGTGAACTCAGGCACTCTTTCATCCAGATATTGCACAAGTTCGGTGACTTGCCAGGAGAGGATCCGCAAATGCATTTGCAAGACTTTGAGATATCTTATGGAATAATTAGGACCAACGACGCAACAAAAAGGGAGTATATCTAACTGATATCATTTCCTTTTTCACTTCAAGATACTGCTCAAGAATGGCTTTACACTTTACCTGCAGGTAGTGTCACGACTTGGTAAGCAATGCATCAGAAGTTCCTGGAGAAGTACTACCCTATCTCGAGAATTTAGATGGCAAGAAAAAGGATAAGCACCATCTAGATAGGAACCGAAGAGTCACTCTATGACTACTGGAACAAATTTAAACTCATGTTGGCCAAGTGCCCGCATCACAACATATCTGACCACGACTTGATCTAGTACTATGTTAACGGATTGAGGCCTGGCGAGTGGCAGTTTCTGAATGCAGCATGCGGAGGTTCTATCTTGAACAAGCAGCCTTCTGAAGCTTTCAGACTGTTAAGCTACATGGCAGAAGAATCCCGAGATGACGCACATTCCTTGACCAGAACCATAGGAGACACATTTGCACCACAGGCCAAGACGGAACTATTGTACCTTTGAGCCACCATGAAGCAGATGATGGAGATGATGAAGCCGACCGTCAAGAAGAATGTCAAGGCATGCCAGCTGTGCTATGCAATCACTCACTTGACCAATGAATGCCCCACTCTATTGGAAGAAGAAGAAGAAGTCAATACTTTTGGACCTACCAACAACAGAGGAAATCATGATCAAGGCCCGAGGCAGAGATTTGATCCCACTCACAAACTTACAATCCAGGATAGAGGAACCACGAGAACCTGAGATGTGGAGGAAACCACTACCAAACTCCACTCGAAGCTCAACATCAAAATCAGCCAAGAGTGCCCGCTCTTTCGGAGACAACTTGTCTAATGACTTTGAGAAGTTCAAGACAGAAAATCTAAGAGCCCTACAATCATTGGCCATCTAGATCTCCAACTTGACCCAAACTATCGTCAAGATGGATAACAAACAAGGAGTCCAGGTGAATCCCAAGCCACATATCAATTCAGTAATGGTGGATCCAGAGGAGATAGAAGCTGAGGAGGAGGAGCAAGTCAAGAAACCAGAGCCCAAACCTAGAGCCAAATAGCCCAAGAAGGCTCTGGAGGAGAACATCTACAACAAGCCACCCTTTCTAGGGAGGCTGGCCAAGACCAGGGAAGCTGAAGAGATGAAATATCTGCTCAAGGTATTCCAGAAGGTGGAAGTCAACATTCCACTAGTGACTGCACTTACAACCATGCCAAGATGCACAAGATTCCTGATGGAGATGTATACCAAGAAGGTACAATACACTGACGATGCAAGATTCCTTGTGGGAGAAAATATCTCTACAGTACTGAAGAGGAATCTACCAATCAAATGCGAAGATCCAAGGATGTTCTTTATCCCTTGTGTGATCGGAAACACCATAATTGATCAAGTCATGCTAGATTTGGGGGCTTCGATCAACGTGATGCCTCTGTCTATGTACGAGGGAACTGAAGATAGGCCCATTGAAACCATCCAGGGCCGTGATCCAGCTAGCAGACAAGTCAAGCGTCTACCCCAAAGGCATTGTGGAGGATGTCTTGGTCAAGGTACAAACTTGATTTTTCCTGCAGATTTCTATGTACTTAACATGGGCAGCTCAGCTGCCAAGAAGCCACTTATGCTCTTAGGACGTCCATTCCTCAAGACGGCCAAAACCTTGATCGATTGTGACACCGGAAATTTGACATGCAAGTTCGCGGGAGAAACGGTCACTTTTGACATCTACAAAGTAGAACAACACCCAACAGACATGGAGATAGTGGATTTTTTTGGATCCATTGAGAAGGACATCGAGGAGACCTTGCCCCAGATCCTGAGCAAGATGGAAGACGAGCCAGACGATGGGGAGGGGAAGGAAAAAGAGGAGACCACTGAGACATCTGTCCAGGCAGTGGAAGACCAAGTTCCAAAATCACTCTCGGCTACAGGGAACCAGTTGGAATCATCATTGATCAAGCCATTAAAGTTGGAGCTGAAGAAGAAGAAAGGATCAGAGATCTACTAAGGAAGTACAAGGAGGCTATATGATGAACATTGGCCGACATCAAGGGGATAATCCCTACAGTGTGCCAGCATCACATTCTGCTTGAGCAAGACGCAGTACCGATCAGAGATCACCAGAGGAAGCTGAACCCAGTCATGATGGAAGTAGTCAAGAAGGAGATTGTTAAACTCCTTGATATGGAGATGATCTACCCCATTTCAGACAGCCGATGGATCAGCCTGATCCATGTTGTGCCCAAGAAGTTTAGCATGCAAGTGATCGAGAACGAGAACAAGGAGCTGATCGCGATAAGACTGCAGACAGCCTGGAGAGTATGCATTGACTACAAGAAGCTGAACAATGTAACCAGGAAGGATCACTTCATTGACCAGATGCTTGAGCGGCTGGTAGGAAACAAGTTCTTCTGTTTTCTTGACGGATATTCAGGTTATATGCAAATATGGGTAGTGCTCGAGGACCAAGAGAGGACGACGTTCACTTCTCCCTTTGGAACTTTTGCTTACCGAAGAATGCCTTTTGGGTTGTGCAACGCTCCTGGAACGTTCCAAAGGTGCATGATGAGTATATTCTCAGACCTCCTTGAGCACTGCATTGAGGTATTTATGGACGTCTTCATAGTTTATAAAGCAGCTTTGGGAAATGCTTTGAGCACTTGAAGAAAGTACTACAAAGATGTGTATAGAATGAGCATTTTAGAGCCATGGTATGCCGATTTAGTCAACTACATGATGACGAAGACATTCCCGATGGAGCTTGACCAATACCAGAGAGGAAAGATCAAGAATATGAGCAAGACGTTCATTTGGGACGATCCATACTTGTGGAAGAAATGCCCCGACCTAATCCTCCGAAGGTGCATACACGAGGACGAGCAAAGAAGTATACTTAAGCACTACCATGAGAAGGAATGTGGAGGACACTTCGGGCCAAGGCGTACGACAAGGAAGATCCTAGATAGTGGGTTCTACTGGCCCACAATCTTCAAGAATTGTTTTGAAAAATGTATAACTTGCGATCGCTATCAAAGAGAAGGGAATATATCCAAGAAGGATGAGATGCCCTTGGTACCTTTTTGACATATGGAGAATGGATTTCATGGGACCCTTGCCCAAGTACAAAGGAAATCAGTACATCTTGCTAGCAGTGGATTATGTCTCTAAATGGATAGAAACAGTGGCAACCCCAAATGCAAATGCCAGAATCGTGGCCAAATTCCTACAGGGAAATATCTTTAGCAGATTTGACATGCCCAAGGCGATAGTCAGCGACCGAGGAAAATATTTTTACAACTTCACCATCACTAGCTTGCTCAAGAAGTATGGAGTCCATCACCGTATGTCTATAACATACCATCCACAAGCCAATGGGCAAGCTGAGGTCTCCAATCACATTGTGGAGAACATCTTGAGAAAGGCAGTTGGTGAGACAAGAAAGGACAGAAGTGATCACCTTGACGATGCACTTTGGGCATATAGGACAGCCTACAAAACAAACTTTGGAATGTCTCCATATCGCATGGTATATGGGAAGCTTTGCCATTTACCAGTCGAGCTGGAACACAAGGCATTTTGGGCAATGAGCAAGATCAACCAAGATTGGGATGAAGCAATTGAAGGAAGAAAACTAAGTCTACAAGAGTTAGAGGAGATTCGACTTGAGGCCTATGACAATGTTACCTTGTACAAGAAGAAGCTGAAGAAGTGGCATGACCAAATAGCCCGAGGAAGGAGGTTCAACAAAGGCGAGCTGGTACTCTTATACCAAAGTCGTCTCAAGTTCGTCTATGACAAGTTGTCCACCAAGTGGGAAGGACCATACATGGTCTATGAAAACTCAATTGGGCAGTAGACATCCAAGATACACAAACCAAGAAGGTGTTCAAGGTAAATGGGAATAGGCTCAAAGCCTATTATGGATATCGCCCTGGAAAAGAAGTAACGGATCTTGCTCTAGAAGGTCCCATTGAAGCTTGATCAAGAAACAGCACTACGTCAATGCCAACGACGTTAAATCAAGGTGCTGGCCAGGAGGCAGCCTGGTATTTTACTTGCTTTATGTTTTTATTTTATTTTGGTTTGTTTTATTTTTGTTTTTAGCCCTAGAGCCCAATTGACTCATTCTAGCACTTTGCCTTGAGTAAAGTGTGTGAGTGGAGGGCAAGGAAGGTCCCTGACTTGATATGACTCTTGGCCAACTCAGGGAAATGAATTTTCCTTCCCAAGGAAACCCTAGTTTTTGTCTTGTACATGAAGACATACTCGCTCAGAATTGACAAGACGGTCCAGTAGATGCATGAGGCCCAGCTAAGCATACTTCAACCACATGGGATTCAGGTGTCCCCTTGTTTCCCCCTAATTTATGTCCTCCCATTTCTTTTTAGTTTAGTTAGATTTTATTTATTTTTCTCTTGCTTTTGCTTTATTTTTATTTTCGAGTCTTGTTGGGGACCTTCACAAGTCTAACACATTGCCTAAGGCAAAGTGTGTGAGTGGGAGGGGCTCTCGTTTTTGCTTAGGTTAGAGAGTCTATTTTTATTTCCTGCCCTGAGTCATGTCCTGCTAGCATGATATGTTGTAGGAGTTTTGATGTATGATTTGAGCATGTTCTGGGATAGTTGAGTATGACAGAAAATGCAGTCTTGTGAGCATTTATACCCTGTGAGATTTGAGCTTTAATTGTTATATGCCTCTTGCTTAGCATATTTTCATTTCTTTGTGTATGAGAACTGTTTGACTTGGTTTGTACTAGAACTTGTATGTCCACTTGGTCAAAACCCAGCAGTTGTGGTCGAAAACTCTAGATGACTTAGGCATTTTTTTGATAATAGCCCAGAGCCATAAACGTCCACCAAACCATACATATACCCTTGCTAGCCATTTTTGAGCCTTCAATGTTATTTTTTCCTCACGCGCATATAAAAAAACCCCAAATAAAGTCTACCCACGGTCGGATGAATCTAGGGCAAGAAGAAAATCTATGGAGCAAGGAGAAGGGCGAGAAACACACCCCCCGAATAATTGTCTTGGCTTTCAGCTGGGCAGTCTAAAAAGAAAATTATATATTATAAAATACGGGGGGAGTTTACAAAAAAGGTAAGGGATAAAAAAATGGTGAAAATATATAAATAAATAAACAAATCCCCCATAAATAAGTGTTCTAGGGCGCCCGGGAAAAGATAAGTGTGCTCTAGAAGCCAAAGATTTGCCCAAGACGTTAGTTCATACCGACTTTAGCCCAGTTTCCAAAATTTTCCAACCTATGCCGCAACCACGTTACAACCCTATGAAGACCTAAAGATAGATGCTTTGACCAAGCTAATAGGGTGGCAACATGTAGAGAGCAGAAAAGCCTATGGGACTACCTTGATCAAGCAGTTTTTGAGCGTAAACAGTAAACCCCAAACACTGAGTGTTGAGTGTGTGAGGAAGTATCCCTTATGCTCACTTGACTGCTATCTTGATCAACTTGAGAATATTTCTCTAATTATGCTCTAACTCCTTATTTTCCTTGACTGCTCTCGATTTATGTATTGTGGCGTGCATGCTATTTGAGTCTTTTATTTTCTCGTTCTCTTTGGGAAAGTTGTAATTACACGCTTGAGGACAATCGTTCTTAAAGAGTGTGAGTGTGACGAACCCATTTTTCGTGCTCTTTTGTGTCTTGTTTTTAGGTCTAGATCGAGTCTTTTTCCTTTATTTCGTGTCGTGTTGTGTTTGGGAGGACACATATATGGGTGGAAGGATGCAAAGACAGAGTACTGCCTAGTATCATACTTCAATTAGTGGAGCCAAACTGAGAAACACCTTGGCCAAGACAAAGGAGAAGGAGACATTAGATGGTGGTGAAGCAGACGAGAGGCAAGATGCAAAGAGTGGAGGCCAAGACGTTCCATGCGCGAAATAAGGAAAGAAATCTCCTTTTCCATCCTGCAAAGATTGGCGGCCAAGACTTTCCATGCGCGAAATAAGGAAGGAAATATCTTGTTCCATCTAGCGAAAATCTAGAAGATTGAGAGCATCTTCCATATATGGGCAGATCTGCCAAAGAAGTAAAGTACCACCGCCAACCCTAGACACGTCAAGCTGCTGCTAGAGACAAGCCCAGGCCTATTCAGCCTCTTATATATTCAATCACATGTTGTAGGCCAATAGATGCGGATTTGAAGGAGGGTGTGCGACAATTCTAGCCAACAGCTGCATTATTTTAGTCTTAGGCCATGTTTTAATTCTCATGAGTGATTGGGAGTAAGAAAATGAGTCCTACGGGCACCTTTAATTTCTTACTCACGTTTTTATGACCTTGGTCAGGGTTGGTCCTGCCAAGAGGTACTTTTATTGACACTACTCTTTTGTTGACACTACTCTTTCGTATTTAATTCCAGGTATGTTTTTATTTATTTATTTTGTGTTATTTACTTTAAGCATGCGTAGCTAGATTTATTTACTTGACTTAAAAAAGATAAGTTTAGTTGAGGCTTAAGCTCTCGAGAAGTCTAAACAACTCATAACCGTATTTGCATGTTCCTAAACCACTGGATCTGATTTTTATACAACTTGATTGAGTCATTGGCGCTATAACGGCCGGTAGCATCGTGGGTAAGGTCAGATTACCACTGAGTACTGGAAGTCCAAAGGGTCAAGTGGATTCCGCCTTACCAATCAAATGGATTAGTGTGGTGATGTGGATGGCGACGTCACGGGCGAGGCGTCTAAGATGGAGTGTTTGTGGTTGCGTAGCCCCGCTAATGTCCAGTTGGGTATACTAGAGTACGCTTGGCTTGGGCGAGAGCCTGGGCAAGGAGGTAAGGGAGTGGATCTCTTATCTTCTAAGCCGAAAATGTATTTTGGGTGGGGCCTTGGTGGCTACGTGACAAGTAAAAAAAAGGGTTGCCTTGGTGATATGTTTGCTGGCGGACGAACTAGAGCCTTGCGCTGTCCAAGTGACAGATCATAGTGATTAGCCGAGGAGGAAAACCACAGACTTACATCTACCTTTTACCAACGACATGCAAGTACAGTGAATATCTTTGTACCAATGATCAAGACATAAATCAAAACCCGACGAATCAATTCCAAGTCAAATTACTTTCTCTATTGATTATCTTTTCTGTTTCTTTTTAGTTATTTATTTTTCAGTATTTACTTTCTGCTTGGTTACGACTTCTTGCCCAAGGCAAGACCCAGATTCAAAATCCCAAATTGTGACATCGAGAGAGGACTTCACCAACTCCCCGTGGAATCGACCATGTGCTTGCCACTAGCGGAACCTAGTGAAAAGTGTAGGTAATTATAAATTTATCTTGACCGGAGTGATAACGACTGAGCTCCGTCAGCAGACAATGCGATTGCGATCATGCAGAAGACATAATCAATCTATCAGTGACTTGAAAATTAATATTCAGAAATTACCAGTGTATATTGAGATGTTCAATTCAAGTCTCAAATGTATGAAAAAGCTCTTGCACAATTCTGCAAAAGTTAGTCATTGAATAGAGGCATGATACACTCTGCACAAAATAGTTAATAGCTTGTACTAAAACTAAACTTAAAGGCCATAAACACTCAGGATTATGATTACCATAATAATGACAAGATATAAGAGATCAAATTTGTAAATAAAATATGCTAAATTGTATGTAGAAAAATCAACATAATATAAGCTCAATAAAGAATCAATATCCGATAGAATATGTACACATTTGTCACAATCACATTAAGGAAAATGATTTTCATGCCATATCTATGTTTTCTATTACGAATTTCTATCACTCAAGAATTCATTCACACACTAAATAGAAATTCATCATTCAAAATAGTTATTTCTTTAATTATTGAGAATGAAAGATGGGAATCAAGTCCTTATTTAATTGGTGACGAAGAAATATTAAAGTTTTTGCTTTGTGGGCAGGATACTGGAAGATTCTGGAATAATTGTCTTATTCAGATCACGTGAGCCAATGTATATCTCAATCTCAAAATCTCAAGTCTAATAATTATTACCATCAAGGGCGAGCTCATCAAATTCAAATGTATTTGACATTTTTCAATTCTACACTAATATAATAATTAAATATAACACTGAAGAATGCATCTACCCCAAAAAGAATCAAATTATTCAATCATGAAAATTACATTAAGAGACTATATCAACCTTCTTTACATGACTAAAAAGAATATCTACTTTAAATCTTCCACCTTTTAATTCCAAGACCTCACGAATATGAAATCAGAAGCTCCATTTTTAGGATGAAGTCTGAGCTAGCAACCAATGCAGCGCTTAAGTGCTTCTTTTTTACCTTCTATTTTGGTGGGTCATATTTTAAACTATCACAATAGGTATGAACTGTATTCTTTAGAGACAAAGTCAAAAAGAATGAAATCCTCCCATTACAGGAAGGACAACCCTGAGTTTTTAAATATAGCATCCTTTATCTTTTCTTAATGATTCAATTAATACCTAATATACAAACATTCTTTCCGTAGACTAAATATCAAAATAAAGCTTCAACAATTGCTTCGCCAAATCAATATTGTTCATGTTATTACTACTTAAACCTATGATTTCATCCTGCCATTCAGTTACTAAGATTAAAACACAAAAGAGAATTCCAATTATTTATTTTTTTTCAACCAGAGGTAATTTCTTTTGCAGTTGATTTTTACACTTATATATACATCCCAAACTCTCAGTTGATATATGTGCTCAATTTTCACATTTCCACTCCACTGATTGCTCAACAATAAGATATGATTTAGAAAGTAAGAGCAGAGGGTTCAACTAATAAAATGACATAATACAAGGTTACATAATGTAAAAAAAATGGATTCACAAAGCAATAAAACTGCTTTCTTCATTAATTGAGTGCAGAACTCCATACACTCTCGTGTAAATCACAAATATTAATAAATCATGTTTAAAAGGTTTATTCATGATCCGAGTAAAAAAAAATGCTGCATAGTGAATTTCTAGATACCCAAAGTTAGAGTATTGGCAAAAAGAAAACTCTTTTGAGATTCTATCCTTGATTATTCAATTAAGAAGATTGGGAGTGCCCTTCAGCCGCTTAACATAATTATGCAATCATAGAATACTTCCATTACAATCTTAATACATTTTATGAAAATAAATTTATTTAATATCAATAAATTTATGCAATCATAGAAATTCATATGCAAACCGAGTGAAGATATTAGATATGGATGATATTACCTTAGCGCCACTGCTATGCCGTAACACAGAATAATTAGATATAGCAAATTACCATGCTTAGTTGGCCGTTTGATCGATTGAATCAACAAACAGCAAATGTAGTAAAGGAAGAATACAATGAAGAAGAGTGAAAATTGTTCACGCCACTTCACGCCACTTCTCATTTATAAATAGGATTGCCAATATATAAATATATATATATAATAGAATAATAATAAAAACCCTAAATAATATAATAAGTAATGTCCAGACATATTATAATTATTTGTGACAATCATATTTCTTTTCCAATTTTAAAACAAGAGATTGCGGGTGATTTAATTTTATTTAATGAAAAAATTAAGTAACTAACAAACTGAATCGATACTCAGTAAATGCTATAACTCGATAATTCTATATTTATTATATTATCTAAACTAAAGGGTCTAAAGGATTCTATAATGCTTTGCCATTTTGATTTGAAGGCATGAAATAGACCACCTTATTATTTGTCCTTTTTAAAATTGTTAAATTTGAATTTATGTTATAGAAAATAAAAAATACATGTTATAAAGTATTAAAAAAATATACTACACATTTTATTTTAATATGATTAACCACCGTATAATTTGCTAATTAGTTTGACTTTTATGTTAGTCTTTATACGATATTTAATTTTGATCAAACGATTATCTAAACTGATTACAAACTAAAAATGGCTACTTCTATGATTTCGTTGGCCGACATAGTTGTACTTCTGGAAACATTTTTTGTATCGCGAGAATTTCTGGTTCATTTACTCGAGAAGTTTCAGCACATTACGTAGCTCTAGAAAGAGCCACAAACATTTAATATGAAACACACTTTTGCACTATTTAATTAGATTAGACTCTGTTTTACAATTCCGCAGTAACAAAGATTTTTCAACAATAGAAAAATCTAAGACAGCTGAATCTGGAGAATATAAATATTCAGTTGAAATTCCCAACCATCATTCTTCATCACTGTTCTGATAGTATACAGCACAAACTCTCTCGCTCTCTCTCTTTCTCCCTCTCCTCTCTATTTACATGTCCAACATATATTATAGGTTATGTCCCCAACTGAATGGAACTGTCAATTGAGTTTCGTATTCAGCATCAGCAATTGTTACACCTCGGTTTTTGTAATCGAGCCCTGCTTTCGAGAGAGCAGGCAGCTCCACGCCCCATTCTATTTTAGCTCATTTTCCCACTGACTACTACTCTGGAGAGATTGAGCGTGGCAGGGGTTGGGATCTTTCAGCATATTTCTGAAAGACTATAGTATGTTCCTCGCTGGAGATCTAAATGGAGCTTGAGCTCTAAATTGTGGGATTTCTAGCCATGGATCAAGCGATGTTCTTGAGTTAGGCCTTACAGGAAACAACGAGTGATCACCATAATTTTGACTGCTTTGCCCAACATAAGGAAACGAGGGATGTGGTGGAGAAAGGAAAAAGCTGTTGTATGCCCCTGCATCATGTCGTAGCGGACTTGAAGAGGGAGATACAGGCAGTGATGTTATCATTCTTGTGTTATCCCTGCAACAAGAACAGTTAGAATGCCATATGTACAAGCAACTATGCAGAGAGATATCGAATTGGGTAGACTAAGACCCATTACCTGGGGCTTATCAAGGTTCTTGGAACAGTTAACCTCGAAGCATTATCTCTCTCAAAGGAACCAGTCTTTATCCTGCTGGACTGCATATCCAAAGCAGTCTGCCAAAAAAATCAACATGAAACATTCAGACATATTGCACAACAATTTGACTCTTATGGCTTGAAACAAGTAGCAATCTGCACTCTTGCATTTATTATCGATGATGATCATGAATAATTGCAATATAATGCTATTCATATAGTGCATCCGTATCTTTCACGCATTGAGAACATCTAAAAAAGAAACAGGACAAAGGAAGCAAACAAATATGGAGGAAGGGATAAACCAGAAAGTTGCTCCAGAAAAAATTTCAATTTTAAGACAAGAATCCCTCAAGATATTGGATCATGCAGTTGACAAGAAAAATTACCGGTGTGCGGCTTCCATCAAAAGCCCGAGGAAACGCCTCTCTCGTTATATTGGCATTGGCTCGTGCTGTTGTTTGATTTCTAACAAAAGGGTGACCAAGTAACTTGGATGCAGTTGGCCTTGCAGATGGTTCCCGCTGCAAGCATAGTTTTATAAAACTTTTTGCATCAGCAGAAAGGTAATCTGGAATCTCTGGTGCGTCTTTGCTGTTTCCAATTTTAAATATAGCAGCAACCTGACAAATGAAATGAATCCAAAAGTTTAGATGCCAAAGAAATTTAAACACAAAAAAGTTCAACTTAGCAAAGTTAAAATGTCTAACCCCTTCATATTGGCTCCATGGAGGTTTAGAAGTAGCCATTTCAAGAACTGTACATCCTAAGCTCCAGATATCTACTGGAAGGCTGTATCCATTCGTGTTCATAACCACCTGATGGGATACAGGCATACAGCATAAAATAATCAGAAACCATTGGGGCAAAACCCTCGGATCAGATGCCGTACTAATATCTATATTATTCAATTAGAAAGAACCAGACCTCAGGTGCCATCCAATAAGGGCTTCCTTTGAAGGATAGCATTGATGAACAGGAAGCTATCTGTTAATCAAGAATCATTATATAAGCAATTCAGTGCCATGGAAAATAAAAACATATAACATTCAGACTATCAGTGAAAGTAAAAACTAGGTAATGACATAGTTTTAAAAGGCAGTCGTGAGGCTCGCCTTGAGGCCCGCCTCGGGTAGCCTCAAGTAAAAAATCGCCTCTGAGGCACCGCCTCATGTGATCTTCTGAGGCGGTCGAGGCAATCGAGGCATCTGAGGCGGTTACGAGGCTACCGCCTCGTGAGATGCAATCCAAAGTTGATATTTTTCATTTTAAGGCCTAAAATATCATGACATAGCAAATTTGAGTAAAATATTGATTGAATTTTGTTCATATTAATCCTACTATGACTAAAGTGGTCATATTATAGCTATAAATTGATCCAATTAGGATTAAAAATACACGTGCTCAACATGCGGGCTATCGCACGTTACATATCTCCACTTCACTACCCTCGTCCGATGATCCACTCCACTTCACTCCTTTTTGGACCTACTAACGACGACTTTCAACTAATTTTGTCAATTAGAAGATAGAGGTGGAGATGAATACAATGATAATTTGGATTTATTGTACTTATGATTTATGAATATTTGATATTAGAAAGTTAATTGAGATTTTTTAGAGTTATAACAAGTTGTAATTTTTGATTTTTTGAGTGTTTTATGATATTAGGTATAATTTTGAGTGTATTATAATATTAAGTATAATTTTGTTACATTGTTATTTACGCCTCGCGCCTCAATAGAAAAACGCCTCAGAGCAAAAAACGCATTTTAAAACCTTGGGTAATGATTCATATATCCATAGATTTCCTCCCTCTCATCATGCTAGTTTTGATATAATAATCTTTTCAAATATTGAAACATGGAGAAAAAAGATAACTTTCTTCAATATATTACACTTTTATTGCAAAGCAGGCTCTGGAAAACAATAATTTATTATTGACCTGCACCGTTTGACACTTATAAGCCAGTTCGTACTCTAAGAGAGTGATCCATCACAAGGTTAGTGTCGCCACACACATTTCATGGAACTAATATTGGTTGGATCTGAGATGGCTTATGTATTCCTATACTAGCCAAGTTGCACTTAATTACAAGCAATAACTGATACTAGGTCAACCATGTTTAAACAACTTACTGAGTTCCACCCACTCAACACTGCAGCTTCATGAAGTCAGTTAATTTTATAATATTCAATGACATAGTATAAAATATTGCAATTTAGATTAAAAAGGATAGCAAATGTTGAGATGAGACATACATGTTTTGCCATTCCAAAATCGGCAACTTTTATTTCACCATTTGGATCTACTAAAATATTAGCTCCTTTGATATCTCTGCAAAGAAGCGACAAAATTTAGAACATCCCCATGCCATGTAAGAGAAAATGATTACATCACCAGTAAAGATAGAGATAGACCTGTGCACTGTATTGCGTCCGTGCAAGTAGGCGAGACCAGAGAGGATCTGACGGGTGTAATTTTGTATAACAGGTTCAGCAAACGCCCCATATTCTTGTAGTAATTTGTGAATGGAACCTCCAGATACATACTCCAAATAAACTGATAGCCTCTCTTCACTCTGGAAATTAAGAACGGTTACAATGAGCAAAAGTTTCATGTTCTAGCCGTCAAACAGATTGAGATGCACAGTTGAATCATAATGAAAATGGAAATTTTATACTTAAATGAGATGTGAGTGGCGGACTCGACTAATCATTTGATACTGATAAAATTGTCAAATATGAATTAGCAGAAAGAACTAATCTCTCATTTCACAATTTGATAGGGGCCTAAGAGGATGTATTGGAAGTGTGGGGAGAAAGGAGTTTATTCAGTAAAGAATGGATATTTGATTGATTTTGTGAATAAGGATAGGATGAAGCTGGTCGGGTATTGAAAGAGTGCTGGAGTGTTCTGGAGGATGACCTCATTTGGCTAGATATCAATTTGTTTTACCCTAATAGAGTACGGATATGACTGACAAGGTCTAAGTTGATTTCGAAATATCATTGGTACGTGGTTGTCTAATTACTATTACAGTGTCAGCGCCTTTTGCAGAATCCCCTGCCTTCTTAATAATATATATGTCCATGTTTTCGGCTTTCAAAATAAAACAATAATTCTGAACTGAACCAAATCATACCAGATCACTTCCATAGTATTGAACAATATTCGGATGTGAAAGCTGACTTAGCAAGGTTATTTCCTGAAAAGATTGACAAAAGTTTTAGGAACATATAGACAAGAACAAGACCACGGACTATGTAACAAAAACAAAAGACAGATGCTGTAAGGTTGAGTAGTTGATAATGTAAATCAAGAAAGTAAGTATTCAAAAGAACCTGGTTCAGTTGCTTCAGACTTTCTTTAGATGATTGATCATCTGAAACAAGTCTCACTTCTTTTATTGCGCACATTTGCCCATTCTCACTGTCATAAAAACATTACACTATGTTATTAAATAAATTATCATCAGAGGATTGAGGGCCAAAAGAGTCATTTAAGGGAGATTGATGGACAACAGGCAATAGGCAATCATTTCTAAGTTCAGCTCATGCACTTCAAATTATCATTTAGAAGCTACACTTCAAATTAGCATGAAACATATTAATATTGATACATAGACAATAGTATGGTAGATTTGAGTGAAAAATAATGTTTCTCATTATATTTTAAAGCTACAATATACATCTTTTTCTAAAGATCATTCCATATATTCTTATTACCTGTTAAAGCCAAGGTAAACATGACCAAAAGTGCCTCTTCCTAAAAGCTTTCCTTTTCTCCATTTGGACCCATTATAACTCGAGCATTCATTTGTACCAGGACTTCTTGGGGTTGGTAATGCAGAAGGGCTAACTGGAGAACCAGGTGGGAGGGGCAATCTATGGAACTCATTCTTCCCATCATCCAATTTCATGCCCGAAGAGTCTAAATTCATTGCGCTAAGACGTGCATGAAGAGGTGACATAGGCGTTGTACTACACCTGGAACCTCGACCAGGACTCCTTGGTAAAGGACTTAATCTGCTTTCTCCATGTCCTCTGTTACATAATTAAAGTATGTCATCCACAGCATAAAGCACAGTGCAAACCAATATTAGCTAGTTGTTATTGCTGTTACATCTAATGCCAAAGAACCAAACAATACATCCACTTTCAACTGGGTGTTAGATAGAACTCCACAAAATTTTGTAAAAAGAATGTAATTAGCAGTGCTCTACTTCACCTTATAAACTTTGGCTAGAGAGATATGTAGGCAAAAGTTTGAAAGTATATAATTTTAGATACAATCTGTGCAAGAGAAAAATGCGCAAATATGAATGAATTAGCATCCTTATAGAAATATTACTCAGACGTGTCAAGGTATTGCTGAAAACTAGATAGATCACCTCCTTAAACAACTCAAAAACAAACAAACAAGTAAAGATATGAAGCTGATCCGTGCAAAAGAATCAGAGTTTTTGGACCAGATTAGGTAACCAATATATCAAATCCAACAGAGCATCAGACCATGAATCATGAAAAATCCGAGGACAACAACCACAAAATTAGACGGATAAACTCAAGGATTGAATATGCATAATTCATTGACCAAAAACCCCCAAAATTGTTTAACCAAGAAAATTCCCCCAAAAAACCCCACCTAAAAGCAGCCTGATCAACCGGAACGTGAGCGTGATCATCGGACGACCCAGATGAGCTGACGCTCGAAACCGAACCCGATCCGGATCCGGATCCGACTCCATGAACCTGATCATTCGAGGCCGCCAACGGCATAGGCAGAGGGTGCCCTCTCTCCAACGAAGACGCCGAATCGAAGCCGGAGAAGCCAGACGAATCTCCGCCGCTCAATTCTCTCACTACGCCGCCAGAATAATCTCTACTAATCCTGGGCGAATTTCTCGACGGCAGTAGACCTTCGTCCAAGCTGTTGACTCTGCGGTCAACATCTTTTCCTCTCTTATTCTCACTCTTCACCGATGAACTCTTAGCCGAATTCTCGGAATCCTTGCTGTTCCGCCCAGACTTCTTACCCCACCAAGCTGGCATTTTCGGATAGAAGTCAATAGAACTGAACCAAAAGTCGATTATCTGTGGATAATATCTGGTCGCACATATGCGGAGCACCTACGCATACATGTAAGAATGAAGGAGAGAGAAGAAATGGAAGAAACGATTGGAAAGCGGTCGAATTTATATTGGGATAAAGCTGGATGTGAGCTAAACAAGGAAAGACCCTACTCCATTGAATACGTATAGAATCATGTATGTACGTATGTATGTAATATTGTGAGGATTTGGAGTATTATTCGTTTTGTCTTTACCTCTGTTTCTTCTCTGCTAATTTTGTTTAAATTATTTTAGTTAGAGAAAGTTAAAGATAGAGAGATAAATGATGAACAGCTAAGCTAAGCCAGTTGGGACGGCAACCCAACCCGACCCGGTAGTTGCCTACTTTTCTAGAATATTTACGTGTGTATATATATATATATATCATTATTTTATTACATAGATGATATTTACGTGTATATATATATATATATTTAAATTTTGTAAACAAATCAAACCATTCCTAAACTATTTTGAACTCGATCCAATAAAAAATTTGTTCAAAATTTATTCATTTACTAAATGAATCGAACTCGAGTTTTGCACGAACTCGAATAATTTTTCGAGTCGAACTCTTGCCTAATAGTATTTGGTTTGAAAGATTCGCCAACATGTTCGAATATAATTCAAACGAACCAATTTTCGAATAATTCGCGAACTTTGTTAACGAGTTTGTTCACGAACCTTAAAAATGAATCGAGCTACAAATAGTTCGCGAACTTTATATACGAACTAGTTCCCAAACTTATCAAAGTAATATATATAATCAAAATAATTTAATAAAAGAACTCGAACTCGAATATTTAGCGAACTTGAGCCGAGTTTGAGCTCGAGTTCAAATTTACTATTAAATCGAGTAGTAAACGAACTTACTCGAACTTGATTTTTATTTATCAAACCAAACTCAAGCTTAATTTTTGAATTTAAACCGAGCTCGAGTCAAATTCAAACCTTCAATTTTTCAAACGAACCAAATTCGAGTATACCATATCGGTATTCGGTTCAATTTGATTTGATTACACTTGTAGATATATGTGTGGATGGATAAATGTATAGGCAATACGTATACACGCAGTGGTAGGTGTGTTTTTGTGTGAGGGGAGCGTGAAATGTGTGTGCGCTCCTAGTGGAAGTAAATGCATGCACTTGGTATTGGTGGGGCGCCAGTTGAAAATGATGTGCTACTGGCCTACTCCTCCTCTATTCTAACGCTTCATTATAAATGTTTAATGTGACATGTGGATTATTATAAACTTTTATCACATTATAATATACTACTATTTCTGTTTCCCATCTCCTGTTTGGTTTTTTATTTAAGACTCTTTGTTTTAAATAATAATCCATTCGTTTTAAAAAGGATAACACAAAAATTTTAGGTACAGCTATTAAAAAGAGTGTATAATATAGTGTAAGAGTGATAAAAGTGGTAAGGTGTACATTTTTAAAAAAAGATAATTTATACTATTTTTGAAATGTATCATTTTTAGTAAGACGTTACAAAAGAAAATTATATCAAGTTTAGTGAAACGAAAAGAATATTATAACAAAATTGAGGGATGCCAAGGGAAGGGAAGGGCTGCGCTCATAAAATATGATGAATTTATTATGTTAGAGTTTGAACAAAATGCTCACTTAGTATTATTATAAATTAATTAATTTGAAAAAATTATAAATAGTGTGATCAAATCCCAATTTTCGAACTACAAATGTCTTTTAACGATGATGAATAAATGTATAAATAGCTTTGCAGATAAATTTTCCTCCTGTCTAAATTTAATATAATCTATTTTTTTTATAAATATTATAACAACGTAAATGTGTTGGTGTAACAGTAGAAATAATTACGTAGGTATGATGGTCTCATTGTAGGATGTTAATGCTCAAAACATTAAATTTCATGTTTGAATCATCTGTGGGACGATCTTGTAGTTTAAATTTAATGTAATGATATTGTTTAATCTAAAAGGTGTACACTCTAGGTTTTCGTAAATATACGAGGTCAATTGCACGTGGCAAATTAACCCCGGTCGAATCTCAACGGAAAGCTTAGTAGGGCGATTCCAATCCTAAATGTTATTAAGAACAAATTAATAAATAGAAATCATAAACACTCTAATCAATAATAAGCATGAGGAAACAAGAAATAAAATAAATAAACAAAATAATAAAATGGTGGGATTCCGGATTCAAGGGCCTAGAGTTAAGAAAGTCTAAAATCAATTAAATCATGCTCATAAATTCATGTCATTGTTCGTTCATTAATGAGTTCTTAATAGTTAGTCTAATTAATTCTTATGTATTCTTAATCAGACAGTAATCACGACTCACGTATTAGATTACCCTAAGAAGAACTTATCAATTAAGAACAATGATTAATAATTGATTTCCAAGAGTTGCTTAATTACTAACTTTCGTATTCAATAATTAAGCTTGTAATTCTAACTTACTAATTATAAGCTTTTAATCATCACGTAGCCACTCAAGCCTCGCTCATCACACCTTTTTAGCCCAAGAGGTAAGAGTTACTCACTCCCTATCCCCCTTGCCCAAGATTGCTCCTGGACCAAGCTTATTACAGTGTACCCAAATAGGCATTCGCGAGGAATACAACAACCATGGGCACACCATCTCAGACGCCCGTCTCATGGCGTCCCCACCTACTTCACCGCATTGATCTCTCTAGTTGGCAAGCAGGGAGTCGCTAACACTTGGAGTTTCTAGCTCGCAATTGTAACCTGATCTTGCCCAAGATTGCTACTTGCTAGACAACACCGAAGACTTGATCAAGTCGTATAGGATTCAGATCCAGCACTTTAGGAACACGCCAAGACAACTATTTGCACAGTTAGACCTCACAAGACGTTATAAATTTGGACTCAATTCATCTTTACCAAGTCAAGTTTATAAATCTAGCTACTCATACGAAAAGTAAAGAACAATGATCAAATAAACAAAAGCATATTTGTATTTAAAATACTGAAATAAAGAGTTACCAAAAGGTCCTCTTGCCAGGACCAACCCTTAGCAAGGCCGAAAGCATAAAACATAATTTAAAATAAGTGTTTGCCCATAAGACTTGTTTCTTCCTCCCAATCACTCATAGAAAATAAAAGAACTAGACTAAAGCAGTTGGGCGTCGTCCCTCCCCTCGTATGTGTAAAGCCTATTGCATGTGTGTGTCTCTAATTCGAATCATGGCTTTAAATAGGGATCTTGTGGGCCTGGGCTTCGTGGTGGTGGTGGCTAGAGTTCTCGGCTGACTTTTCATCCCGGTCAGATCTTCCGCGTATAGGAAGATACTCTCAATCCTCCAAATATTTCGTGGAAGGAAAGGGAGATATCTTACCTTTTCCGCGGAAGGAAAGAAATCCGCCGTGGATCCCAGCATCTTGCCCAACATCTTCTGCGCTCCCGACTGCTTCAGTCTGTCTCCTTATCTTGGTCAGCATACTCCTTTTGCCCCTAGCTACTGCAGCGTGATCTCGAGCAGTACTTTGCCTTGGGCTTCAGACTGCCTAAGCTGCTTCATGCATAACCTTGCTTCTTTCTCGAGATGACCTGCTACTTGACCCGCATCCTGCCAGCCCTAGACTCATGTCATCCCAGACATAAAACATGACAAAAACAAAGGAAAAAAGACTCGATCTAGACCTAAAACAAGATGCAAAAAGAGCATGAAAAATGGGCTCATCCGTTTCTCATACTCATTATCAAAGATAACGAGGAGTAGAGCCCACGAACTTAACTCGACAACTCATTATGCCCTTCTAACGTTCTTATTCATTTTTTTAGAGAATAAAGGAATAAGACACGTAAATGACAATGGAGTATCACTCATAATCTGAATCATGATTGAGCACAAGTTATCTAGCTAAGCAACATGTCCCACTAAACAAGCCTAATTAAACAACATAGCCTAATCAAAAGTCAAATCAATATAATTCCTACCACCATTCATATCACATATCAAGGCTTCACATGTTAATAAACGACTATCATCAAATATGCATGCAATCAAACAAGCTAAAGAACGAACAAACAATCAAGAAAGAGATGCATAAATAAAATAAAAAGACACAAGCAAGCAAGTCCCCCCCCCCCCCCCCCCCACTTAAGTGTTACTACGCTCTCGTAGCAAGCTAAAGTAAAGGTAGAGAAGACTTCCTTGATAAAGACGAGAAACAAAAAGGTAGACTCAATACGCCAAATCTCAGATGCTACAAGTAGTCGGTTGGTGAAGAATGAAGAAGCCGGACTCTGCACTCGCCTGCAATTTAAGACACAAATATGTTATTTATTATTCAAAAAGGGAAAGAAAATAGGAAATAGTTAAAGAACTGAAATAAAACAAAAACTGCTCATTTAATGTCTCGAGCTCAACAAAAGTATTTCTCCTCAAAGTCACTTGGGCTGACTAAGAAGCTTATCCTTCCTATTGAGCTGCTCGAGCTCGCCCAAGGTATCCGCAAGCTGTCCAATCTGGATATCCACCCTCTATATCGATGCCTTGATCGTCTCGAACCTTTGATTGCACACCTCCACATATCGGTTCAAGTTCTCCTCAACTGAAACGTGAGGTGGAGCCTGATATGGTTGCTGCTGCGGTGCCCTCTAGCCTAGCTGAGATGGCTACCTCCATGAGAAATTCGGGTGATAGTGATAACCCGAATTGTAGGAGTTCGAATAGGGATCGAACTTCAGACAGGGCTGGAATCCTTGTAGGGCCAAGACCTGCTCCTCGTACTCAATCTGAGGCTCGACTGCCTTCACACAGACATTGGCTCCATGCCCGAACTCCCCACATACTCCACAGGTCTCGTTCCCAATCCTCTTTCGGGCCTACTCATCAGATTCAGAATCGACTGCACCTGCCTAGTCAACTCCGCCAACTGCCTCACTAACTCCGGATTGGAGCTCACTTCATTCACTTTCTTATTCTGACCTCTGGTACTTCTTTGTTGGGAGTTGTCAGCCATAGTCTCAAAGATCTCTGTGAGCTCCTTAGTTGTCTTGCTCCCAATATCATCTCCAGCTGCATTATCCACCAAGTACTGAAAGTTCTAATGCAGACTATCATATAAGAATTGGTTAAGCAGCTCATGTGAGAGGTTTTGATGCGAACATTGCATCTGAAGGCCCTTGAAGTGCTCCCAGGCTTCATGAAGTGGCTTTCCATACATCTGTGCAAAAGTAACATGTTTCAACTTATTTTATTAAGTTACTCGCAAGAGAACGAGTTCGTTATAGATTAATAAGTTGACCCTAAGTCGTATTCTCAAGGAAAGCAGGGCGTTATCTATGTTGCAGAACAGAAAGCAATTGAAAAGAAAAGGGTTTTGATTTTAACTAGTCTAATTTATCTATCTAGGCGAATTAAACTAAAGAATTTAAAATATGAATTACCTAGGCGAAAATTAATAAAGTAATTAAATCATAAATCTAAGAACGAAGAATTAAAGAAACTGAATTTAAACATGTTTCGAATTGATTAATTAAAATGATTGAAAGGTTTGGATTAATGAATTGTGAATTAATCAAGAAAAGAACAAAAAGAAAAGAGATCATAAAGCAATAAAGAAAGAAGTAAAAGAACTCACGAATTGAAAAAGGAAATAATGCATTAGAGAATACCTAGTTTGAATCACGAACGAATCCACAACGAAATCGGAAAAAACAAATAACGGAATGAAAAATCTAGACTATGGTGTTTTGTCTCGTGGTCTAAACCCTAATTTTGAAAGTAAAAAAAACGTGTCTTGAGGAAGAAGACGACGGTGGTTTAAATATGGGCGAGAATTCCCGCCAGGGTAGCGCTCGCTACCCTGGCTCTCTGATTTGTCCTCCAGCGCCAAGGGGTAGCGCCCGTGGTCGCTACCCCAACGTTATGTCTGGCTCACCAAGCAAGGGAGCTAGCGGCCGCTAGGGGGTAGGTCGCTAGCCCCATATTCTGCCTCAGATCAGGTTCAGGACCTAGCGAGCGCTAGGCCAACTCTCGGCTAGGATGACAATTTTCCACCTTTTTGATCATCTTTTCATCTCGTTTCTCTTGTGGAACCTCATAAATCTTTTTTGTTGATTCTCACCTACAATGTAGTATAAAGAAGACCAAAGCATCAACTCGAACAACAAAAATAGGCATTATAAGACCAAAAGCGTAATAGAAACGAGACCAAAAACGTATAAAACAACCTCCCCACGCACAATACCTTGTTTGTCCTCAAGCAAGTCTAAGCTAGACATAATATGAAGATTTCAAAATAAGAGACTAGTATAATCACGCAATAACAATCATATTCATCATGAGTATTCAAAATGGATCATAAGACTATAGATCAATCGTCACTACATGTTTCCCTCGAAGGTGCAATTCAATCCGATCAAACTCAATAACACATGTAAATTTGGCTTTTCAATCACTCACAAGCTAGACTTAGAATTTTTATCTTTTCAAACCATTTTTAAGAATCAAACCGCATAGAATTTTTAGTGATATATAGAACATTGGTCACTAGGTGTGATCTTCGGCATAAACCTAATATCCTAGTGTGGTTTCCCATACCCATTCCTCGAATTCAAGATTTCTTTCGATTTCTTAAAGGAAGAGGGGTAGAGTTCTTATCACCTATTCAAACAGTTCAAGCGATTCAATATCAATTATTAAGGTCAGCGAGCCAAATTTTCAAAAGAGTGGGTTATATGGCCAAGTCACGAGATATAAACATTTAGAGGTCATCTAAAGTGTTCTCGTGTGGTTTTCCATGCTCATAGTTTCCAGAGGAGCAGAAGCCTCCTAACTCAATCTCACAAACAACACAATTAACAAACAAGTCTAGCCAAAAAGCAATCTCAACCAAATTCACAAAGTTACGAGCTATCACATCAATTCATCACACAAAGAGTAACCTACGACAGTTATGATCAAAATGTAACGCTTACTACCCAATCATTGACTCACAACGGCAATTCATGTTATCAAGCATAATCAACAAGTTCTCATCAAAATCGATCACTAATCATATCAAACTTCAAAATGCAATTGGATAAGCATGTATACACAACTACATAAGTCTAAAAATACGCCGCATACTACAAATTCATGCATGTACACACCCCCTCAACATAGAGATAAAAATGTCCTCATAGCTACTATAAGAACAAGAGAGAGAGGGAAAGAGACTACCCGATTCGGGATGATGCGGCGGTGATGAAGCTTGAGTAGTTGTAGAGAGTCATACCTACAAGAGAGACACCAAAAGAAACCAAAGCAGAAATAAAACAAAATAAAAGAACTAAATGAAAACAACCCAGACACACACAAAAAGGAAAAGAAAGAAAAGTATACTAAACAGCAGTGAGAAGTCACTGCTGATCTGGTGGTGGAGGAGGATCAAAAAGAGCCCAACTCAACCACTGAGCATTTAGCTCGGCAATCCGGCGGTTGTTCTTGACAACCTGTTGCTCTATCCTCCGTTGACTCGCTGTCATCGAGGTGTTGTACCCTCCAAAATCAAGGTAGAAAGTACGAGCTGTGGAGGGTGAATAACGCCGAATGGAGTGCACTGGAAATTTTCCCGAAAAGTGGTGGTGGTGGTGGCGGCTGCGAGCAGGTAGCGTCCGGCGGTGGTGGAAGGAGTCTCCGGTGAGTGGAAATGAGTGGTTGTGTAATTTGGTGAGAGAGATGGTGGATGGCAAAATTAAGGAAGGAAAAGTTGAGTGATTAAGAAATTTTGATGGAGGGTTTGAGAGAGGTGTGTGTTGGGTGAGAGGGAAGAAAAGGGGAAGAAGATTTTTGGGATAAGATCTGTGTGGAGGAAGGGAGAAAGAGAGGCGTGGGATAAAAGAAAAATAAGTATGGTTTCGCAGGGAGTAGCGACTGCTAAGGGGGGTAGCAGTCACTACTCTTATGTGCTTGAGGGCTGGGATCAGCCGAGGGCTAATGACTACTTCGAACTCGACTTCTGATCTGAAGCTCTCTTTCAAACTCGAATCATGCACAACAAAGACCTCGGCAAAAGTATCAATAGAGTCAATGAACGAACAATTCTCAATAGAATTAACAGAGGTCATAGCCTTGTGCTTATGTACAGAAAATGAAACTGTATCTCCTAACACTGATATCTTAATATTACCATTCTTAACATCAATCAAAGTGTTAGTAGTCACCATAAATGGTCGACCTAGCAGTAAAGTATGATCACGCCCATTTTCATGCACATCTCCTATCTCTAAAACAACAAAATCCATAGGCACAATCAAACCACTTACGCTAACAAGAATATTCTCAATAATACTTCTAGGATATCTAATAGAACGATCAGCTAACTGTAAACTCATGCGTGTAGGTTTCAATTCACCTAACTCTAATTCCTTAAAAATCGAGTAAGGCATAAGATTAATATCTGCACCTAAATCAAGCATACCCGTCACAGTCTTACCATTCCCTAGAGATGGGGATGACGAAACTACCTGGATCTCGCAACTTTTTTGGAAGAGGCTGCTGCATAATGGAACTAGCTACCTCGGACACCATCACAGACTCGTCATCAGCAAATCTTCTCTTCTTGGAGGCAAGCTCCTTGAAGAACTTGAGATAAAAAGGAACATTTCGAATGACCTTCAATAGGGGCAGATTCACACGCACTTGAGAAAATATTTTGTAGAAGTCTTTGAATTGTTGTTCCAGCTTTTCATTCCTCAATCTGCTCGGGAAGGGAATTGGTGTCTTGTACGGGTTGGCCGCCTTGTGCAACTGAATAGCTGGCTGCTCCGATTCCATCTCATTTTCCTTCTCCTTCTCCTCCTCCACTTTGTCTTCCTCACCTTACGGGAGCTCCACTTTGTTATCCACATGTTTGCCACTACGTAGAACATTAATAGCTTGCACTTGATGTGGCGAATGTCTCTGTCCCGGTATCCTTCCTATCTGTAGCTGTTACTGCACCTGATTCATAGCTCCAGATATTTGTCCCACCTGATTCTCGAGGCGCTTGATAGTAGCCTCTTAAGCCTCTCGAGCCAGTTTGCTCTCCTGCATGAAAGCTACAAGACTGTCCTCTAGAGATGATTTAGGCTGAGCCGGTCGCGGTGCAGATGGGAACTGTGGCTGGAACTAGGGTCCTGACTGCTGAAACTGAGGCAGCGGTGGCTGGGGTAGCTGCTGATAATGAGATGGCGGTTGCTGATATGGTGGAGGAGGTGGATAATACCCTGGCTGAGGTGGGTAATATGGCTGTTGTGGTGGATAATACCCATGCTGAGGTGGGTAGTACTGTTGTGGAGGTGCTCGTTCGGGAGGAAAGTTTGACCCTTGGCCCTGATTCGGCCCCTTCCACGTGGAGCTATTTTGCACTCTCCATCCTGTAGTCTGCTGGACTAGATGTTGCTCTAATGGCGGGCGTGGCGAGAAGCCTTGTGCAGCATAGACTTCCGTCTCTCCTTCATAAGTAATTTCCGCCATCCTGGTGCATTGATCCTCATTATGCATGAGATCACCACAAATCGGGCACGACTCTGGTGTGGGCTCGTGCTTCGCCATTGCAGGGGGCTTACTCATCTTCAACTCTTGGAGCTCTCGCATCATATCGGTCATCTGCTTCTTGAGGTCTGGGCTCACTCCAATCTCTCGGACTTCCACTCTCTTAGTCCGTGAGGTTTTCTGCTGCGAATTTGTGGCTAGAGTCTCGAAAATCTCTATTGCCTCGTCAGCCGTCTTCTCAGATATATTTCCCCCAGCTACTGTATCCACCATGAAATGATAAGTGTGTTGCAACCCATTGTAGAAAATCAGCCAAAGGAGTTCTGGCACAATTTGATGGTGCGGGCACTACTGCTGGAGCTCTCTGAACCTGTCTAGGGCCTCGTGAAAAGGCTCGTCAGGCTTCTGAGAAAACTGCATGATCTAAAGTCGGATCTGCTGCGTCTTATGGTTCGGATAGTACTTGAGCAAGAATGTAGTACTCATCGCCTTCCAATTGGGTAACGATCTTGCTGGAAGGGAGAGATACCACGACTTCGCCATATCTTTGAGTGAATAGGGGAAGCACTTCCTGAGCAGCTCATCCTCTGTGATAGTTTGGAGTGGAATAGAATGGACAGTTGTGCAGAATTCTCTGATGAATAGGAGTGCGTCTTCATTAGGCAGCCCGTAGAACGATGGAAGCAAGTTGATGTGGTTATGCTTCAGCTAATAATTCATCCCCGCAGCAGAGAGTACGATAGCGGATGTGGTAATGCATATGTTGGCCTGACAAAGTCTCCGAACTTCCTAGGGGCTTCGTCTTCCTCGACCATTATTACTAGTTTTTCTTCGAATAATGAGGCGAGGTTGACAACGTCCCTAAATCGCTCCTCAAGCACGACTTCTCTTCTATTTATGTTGTCAACGTAAGGCACCAACTCTTGTCTCAAGCTTCGGCGACCTAGCATACACAAACCAAAAGAAGATCAAACGCACCTTGCGGAAGCAAAGGAATAAAAAAAAATAAAAGAAAAATAAAAATAAAGTAAAAAGCATCGCAAATAAATGCCTATTGCCTTCCCCGACAACGGCGCCAAAATTTGTTTCAACTTATTTTATTAAGTTACTCGCAAGAGAACGAGTTCGTTATAGATTAATAAGTTGACCCTAAGTCGTATTCTCAAGGAAGGCTAAGCAAAGCTTTATCTATGTTGCAGAACACAAAGCAATTGAAAAGAAAGGATTTTGATTTTAATTAGTCTAATTTATCTATCTATGCGAATTAAACTAAAGAATTTAAAATATGAATTACCTAGGCGAAAATTAATAAAGTAATTAAATCTTAAATCTAAGAACGAAGAATTAAAGAAACTGAATTTAAACATGCTTCGAATTGATTAATTAACATGATTGAAAGGTTTGGATTAACGAATTGTGAATTAATCAAGAAAAGAACAAAAAGAAAAGAGATCATAAAGCAATAAAGAAAGAAGTAAAAGAACTCACGAATTGAAAAAAGAAATAATGCATTAGAGAATACCTGGTTTGAATCACAAACGAATCCACAACGATATCGGAAAACACAAATAACGGAATGAAAAATCTAGACTATGGTGTTTTGTCTCGTGATCTGAACCCTAATTTTGAAAGTAAAAAAAAACGTGTTTTGAGGAAGAAGACGACGTTGTTTTAAATATGGACGAGAATTCCCGCCAGGGTAGCGCTCGCTACCCTAGCTCTCTGATTTGTCCTCCAGTGCCAAGGGGTAGCGCCCGCGGTCGCTACCCCAACGTTCTGTCTGGCTCACCAAGCGAGGGAGCTAGCGGCTGTTAGGGGGTCGATCGCTAGCCCCATGTTCTACCTCAGATCAGGTTCAGGACCTAGCGAGCGCTAGGGTCTAGTGCCCGCTACGCCAACTCTCGGCTAGGATGACAATTTTCCACCTTTTTGATCATCTTTTCGTCTCGTTTCTCTTGTCGAACCTCGTAAATCCTTTTTGTTGATTCTCACCTACAATGTAGCATAAAGAAGACCAAAGCATCAACTCTAACAACAAATATATGCATTATAAGACCAAAAGCGTAATATAAACGAGACCGAAAACGTATAAAACATAACCAGCTGCGAGCGCACCTCCTGAGTTTTCTGGTTGGGATACCATTTTGTCATGAATTTGTCAGCCACGTGATTCCAATTTTAAAGCGAGTTAGGAGGCAGAGACATAAACCATGTCTTCGCCCTGTCCTTCAACATGTAGGGGAAGCATCTCATCTTCAACTGGTTCTCGTTCAGCCTTCCAAGGGGAAAGGTCTGAACGATCGCATATAACTCTCGAATGAAGTTCAATGCGTCCTCCGCAGGCATCCCGTAAAAGAATGGAAGCTGGTTGAAGTGGATGTTCTTCAAATCGTAATTCCGGGATGCCTCTCCAAGCATAATCGGTGAAGTTGCTGCTCTAATCATTGGCCGAGCCAGCTCCTTCATCTGTCGGGCTGCCATAGGAACTGTCCTCGAACTGGTCTAGCTGTCGTCGGTCTGCGAGTGGTCTGAACCGTTCGCCTGATTCTACAACTCCAAGAGATCACCGTTCTCGAGTTCTTCTTCCAGGATTACTGTTAGAAGAGATCGCCTTCAGTGCACGTTATTAACAACTGAAGCTAGACTCAGATTCAGGCTACGACGCTCGTGCATGCACTACCTACCACCATAGCAGACGGGTCAAATGCAACTTGCTGGAGAAAATACCTAATAATAAAATAAATAAAAGAAAAATAACAAGCACGATACGAAACACAATCACTGTACAAGAAAATAAAATAAAATAAACAAAACAAATAACATTAAGAATCAAAAACGCTTAAAGCTTTCCCCGGCAACGGCGCCAAATTTGTTTAACCTAAAATGTGTACACTCTAGGTTCTCGCAAATATACGAGGTCAATTGCACGTGACAAGTTAACCTCGGTCGAATCTCAACGGAAAGCTTAGCAGGGCGATTCTAATTCTAAGTGTTATTAAGAATAAATTAATAAGTAGAAATCATAAACACTCTAATCAATAATAAGCATGAGGAAACAAGAAATAAAATAAATAAACAAAATAATAAAATGGTGGGATTTCGGATTCAAGGGCCTAGAGTTAAGAAAGTCAAAAATCAATTAAATCGTGCTTCTAAATTCATGTCATTGTTCGTTCATTAATGGTTTCTTAATAGTTAGTCTAATTAATTCTTACGTATTCTTAATTAGACAGTAATCACGACTCACGTATTAGCTTACCCTAAAAAAATTCATCAATTAAAAATAATGATTCGTAATTAATAATTGATTTCCAAGAGTTTCTTAATTACTAACTTCCGTATTCAATAATTAAGCTTGCAATTCTAACTTACGTATTCGAATCACACAATAGGAAAATCATAAATCAATAACGAATATAATTCATACGTCTCCGATTTGGAAATATTAATGATTTAACCATAGTTCTCTATTGGAATTATCTCTCGATCTCAACCAATAAATAAATAATAAAAAATGGTGGTCAATCGTCTTAATTAATACGCACAAGTCAAATCACGAAGCATGAATCTTGAACAATCAAAAAATAATTAAAGAATTCTAACTCTAGGTAGAGAATGACAAATCAATCCATTCAAACAATCAAAGATAAGAAAAATAAACTTACTAACAAAGAATCTTGGATTGAGCGTCAAACTCTCCCTCAATTCGTCGTCCCAAGGTGAAATTACAATGAAATTAACTAAAGAACGTGTTCTAGGATTTCTAAGAAGATAAAATATGAAAATGGTATAAAAGAATGATGAAATACATCCAAAAATGAGGTTTAAATAACCTAAAATTGCGCCCAGCTGTCGTTGTGGGTCCAGTGGCCGCTGAGGTTGAGGTTCTGACTTTGACGAGGGACGCGCCCAGCCGGCGTTTGGTTCCAGCGGCCGCGGTCTCCTGCGCAACGATTTTGTTTCAGTCTGTTCTCTCTCGTTTGAACTCTGATTTTGGATCCATTTGTGGCTACGAACTCCTATCAAGATGATCTTTAATCCTATGCTATCCAAGCTTCATCGTTACAAATCTATTTCATGCTAATTTCCAAATCAAATAACCTACTTGCAATTACAGAAATCGGGCGTAAATACGAACTAAAATATATGTAAAATGAACCTAAAACTATGAAACGAGACTCGAAAAGTAGTGTAAAATTACGAAAAAAACACACCAAACAGATATTTTTAAAGTGATAACTATTAAAAAAAATATGCAATTTGCCACAATCAATTAGTGAACCGAAGCAAAAAAATTTCAAAATTAAAAATAGATACAAAAAATACTTAAAAAGACACAAAAATGATAAATCCTGTTATAAATAATATTATTATGTGAAAATTAATATTATAATATTTGTATATTTATTTATCCCCATATATACATATATATATATATTCTAGTGTTGTGAATAGTGGAGTCCTCTTAACATAATTTTAGGGTTTTCACTATATGGTTTCTTCTCTCCTACTTCATTCTCTGTTTTTCCTTCTCTTCTCTCTTTAGTATCTACACAATCAATTAGTGAACCGAAGTAAAATTCACAAGAAACACAACGTGCAACAGCACTAACTTAAACACTTGTACCACTTGCAGTGGAGCCTCGTCGTAATGGGAGGGTTGTTTATTAACCCGACCGATTCATTGGAGTGAGAGAGGCATCTGACTTAGTCCCAGGCCTAGTTGAATCGGATCCCTGGAACTACAAAAAGGCAGTACACGACAAAGATTGTCACATCTGGCTAGAGGCGATGGAGTCTGAACTGCAATCCATGGTAGAAAAGGAAGTATACGAGCTAGTTGATCTGCGTGATGACAGCGAGGCCATAGGGAGTAAATGGGTCTTCAAGAGGAAACGAGAACCCGACGGTAAAGTCGTTGTCTTCAAGGCCAGACTAGTAGCCAAGGGCTATAATCAAAAGGATGGTATCGATTACGATGAGATCTTCTCGCCAGTAGCCATGCTCAAATCTATTTGTATACTCTTGTCAGTATGAGCACATATGGATTGGGAAGTATTGCAGATAGATGTCAAGACAGCATTCCTAAATGGAAGTCTTGAGGAGAACATCCATATGCAACAACCCGAGGGCTATGCAGTTCAAGGAAAGTAACACATGGTGTGGAAGCTTAAGTAGTCCATTTATGGGCTTAAGCAAGCCTCACGGTCATGGAACCTTTGCTCGATCAGGTTATCAAGTCTTATGGATTTGATCAGTACCCTGACGAGAGTTGTGTGTACAAGAAGTTTGAGGGTAAAACAGTTGTTTTCTTGGTGTTATACGTAGATGATATTATATTGATCGGAAGTGTCAAGAAGATGTTGTTGGACGTTAGAGCATACATGTCCAGTCAATTCGATATGAAGGATATGGGAGACGCGGGACACATTCTAGGGATCAAGGTCATCTGTGACAGATCAAAGCGAATGTTGTGCTTATCTCAGGAGTCCTATATCGAAAATATACTTAGACGATTTAGCATGCAAGATTCCAAGAAGGGTTTCTTACCTTTCAGGCATAGAATTGTTCTTTCTCAGGATATGTGTCCTAAGACACCTGAGGAGAAAGAGGAGATGAGACAGATACCTTACGCTTCTGCAGTAGGTAATCTCATGTATGCTATGATGTGTACTAGTCCAGATATCTGTTTTGCCGTATGCATGATAGCATGATATCAGTCTAACCCTAGATAGGGACATTGGACAGCGGTAAAGAACATACTCAAGTACCTTAAATGGACTAAGGAATATTGTTTGGTTTGCCAGAATGACTTATTATGCCCTTTGTGTTATACCGATTTTGACTTTCAGACAGATCGGGACCCAAGGAAATCTACCTCCGAGTATGTGTTTACTTTGGGAGGCGGAGCCGTGACATGGAGGAGTGTAAAGCAGCAATGCATCGCGGACTCCACCATGGAAGCTGAATATGTGGCCGCATCTGAGGCCGCAAAAGAAGCAGTTTGGCTCAAGAGCTTCTTGATGGACCTAGATGTGATTCTGAGTATGCTGGCGAGTATCACGGTTTATTGTGATAACTCTGGTGCAGTGGCAAACTCGAAGGAACTACGGGCCATAAGACAAGTAAACACATTGAGTGAAAATATCACATAATTCGTGATATTGTAAGGAGGGCCGACATAGTGGTGACGAAGATAGTGTCAGAGGACAACCTGACAGATCCCATCACGAAAAACTTGAACGGGAAGAGGTTTGAGAGGCAGGGATTAGGAATACGGCGTGTTATAGACCTGTTTTAGGTATAAGTGGAAGAATTATATGTCATGCGACACATATATTTGTATACTCTAAAGCACGTTTGAGTATAAGTGGATATTGTTAGGGTTTGTATATCTCAAAGCATGCTTTATGCTTAGACGATGTATCAGACTTGTTTTCAATTGCACTTTAATGAGAATAAATATTTCTATCATTGGTTTATTATTTATTATTGTTATATATATTGAATTGCAAACAAGTCCATTTATTACAATTGTAGACTGTGTGGTGGATCGATGATCACGAAAGGTAACACAGTCGGCTCATTTAAAATATAAAGTCACAGTTTAGACAGACTTGGATAGTCTAGTCGGTAAAGGTTGCGATATCATTTGATGCGAGAGCTGACCTTAGCCCGCATAATGATGTCGGTATGTATAAGCGGATACACATGCTTTGCGTATACATATTGAAAGGTTTCATAGTGAGATAAGTTCTAATGTGTTAATACTTAGAATGAGGTCTCGAAAATTAATTCATTTCTTAATCTGTAACGATGACATTAGTATAGGCGGTTGAATATACGCTTCTTTGATTCATCTACGTTTGTGAGTTTTTCGTAACTCTAAATAGTGATATCTTGGACGACAGTGATTGGCTTAGCCAGAAGTACTCGACTGTCAGTCGTGCAGAATCGTGTCTCGGTGACACGAGTTGATTAAATCCGTGTGAGGCGTTCAGAAAGGTTTATTACATAAGAAATTCGGTCGGTTGGAAATTTATTCCATGTGTAAAATTAAAGGTCTAAACTGGATCACTCACGAATAAATATATTAATTAATTGTGAGTTGTCAACAAACTCAATTAATTAATGGATTTAGAAAATCTTAAACGCGAGAAATAATTAATGACAAAAGGGTTACGTCCGTAATTCGAATGAATCAAGATGAGTTTAGTAATTATCTTATAGTAGAGTCGATAAATATTTATAATAGAACTGCACTTTATTGCGTTTACATGGAGTAATTAATTGGAGGAAAAATTAATTTAAATTAATTAATTTAAGTCTAAAAGTGGGTCAGCCAATTAATTAAATTCAATTGGGCTCAAAAGGAGACTTGAAAAGTAATTTAATCTAATTATGGATTTGTCCAAGCCCATATTAATTTTTAATATAATTCAAATTTGAATTTGAATTATAGTTGTAACCGCAAGAGATAAAGGTGGAGATATGGTTCTATTATTTGAGATCTAATTCATTCTCCTTAGAAGTCATGTCCTAGCCCAAAATGTCTATAAAAGGAGTATAAAGAAGGAGCTAATTTCTCTCTTCTTACTCTAGAAATCGGCGCCCCCCCTTGAGATTCACTCTCAATTTTCAAAAATTGTGAGTGCTCCCCGCTTCAATTTTCGATCTCATTTTTATCCTAAATTACTAGATAGATTCACCCACACAATATTCTAGTAATTAGACCGGGAATAGGATAGAAGTTCCTAGTGTTGGATTCAGTGGAGATTCTAGAAAGAGATTCGAATCGGCGTGGATTGCGGTTTGATAGCTAACGATTTAGTTCATTTCTCCACAAGCGGAGGATTTGCGTAGGAGAATGTATAATATATTTCTTTCGACATTTATATTCTCTTATGTGTTTTAAGAATTAATTATTCGTGTAATTTATTAAACCTGTTGATCCTGCTTTTTCGTGAGCCCCATCATACAGGTTCCATCACCATGGTGTTAGAGGTGCGATCATACCAGCACTAATGCACCGGATTCCATCAGAACTCTGAAGTTAAGCGTGCTTGGGCGAGAGTAGTATTAGGATAGGTGACCCCCTGGGAAGTCCTCGTGTTGCAACCCTTTTTTTATGATCGAAAGATCGATTTTATTTTTTTCTATCTTTTTTATTAAATACTTGACGCTTCGCGACCCCGGCACCTTCCCGATCCGCGTTTTACGCATGGGGCCAGCGTGCTCGGCCCGGACGCTCTCGGGATTTTTCAGGTCCCGATGAAGGGATCAAATCGCGACGGAGCTGCCGGAAAAAAACATGCGCCCCAAGGAGACCTCCGCGTGCATATGCTGTGGACCCCATGGTTCCTCCTGGATCGAAAGTTAGGCCCGTCCGAACTACGTGATGTGCGGTAGCGTCCTCTATAAAGGAATAAACAACGGCCACACTTGCGGGTGCGATCATACCAACACTAATGCACCAGATCTCATCTGAACTCCAAAGTTAAGCGTGCTTGCGCGAGAGCAGTACTAGGATGGGTGACCCCTTGGGAAGTCCTCGTGTTGCACCCCTCTTTGTGCGAGCAAGTGAACGATCGATTTTATTGTATTTTTTTCCCTCTCTTTTTTTTATTTAATCCCGTCACGCACACTTCTCCTCCCTGATTTCCCGTGTTCACCTCCTGCACTTGACGCTTCGCGACCTCCGCGTGCGTATGCTGTGGGCCCCACGGATCCTTCCGGATCGAAAGATAGGCCCGTCTGAACTACGTGATGTGCGGTAACATCCTCTATAAGGGAATAAACAGCGGCTACACTTGCGGGTGCGATCATACCAACACTAATACACCGAATCCCATCAGAACTAAGCTTGTCAATGGATGGGTAAAACCCGAACCGAAATCGTTAAATTAGTTACGGTTCTAGAACCGGAACCAGACCGTTGAATATCGGATCCAGACCCGGACCGTTAATTAAAATATTAATGGTTCCGGTCCGGGAGAATAATGGGTATGGGTTACCCATGGATCTTGCTATGTTTTATTTATATTATTATTTTAGTCACCAATTTGTGAAAACAAATCTGAATTCTAAATAAATTAATTAAATATAAAATATTTAATAATGAAACTTCACTCTTATTTCATTTAACCATTATTAAAAAATCACTTCAATACCATAGTTATTTTACGACTTATATGTGTTTATTCTTTAGGTACATTTATTATTAAATTAGGATGTATAGAGTGTTCGTCTACGATCAAGGATGTAACACGAGATATTATATAATATAATTTTTTAAGATAAAAAATATTGAAAAAACAAAATTGGAAAAAAAAATGATCGGGCCGGACCGGACTAGAACCGGAACCGTACCTTACGGGTCGGGTCGGGTCGGGTCGGGTCTTGACCGACTATGAACGGGTTTGTACTGGTCTGGAACCAGAACCGGAACCGAAACCATAACTTTAAAATGAGCGGATTTTGACCGGTTCCGGTTCCGGTCCGGGTAAAACCCACCCATTGACAAGCCTAATCAGAACTCCGAAGTTAAGCGTGCTTGGGTGAGAGTAGTACTAGGATGGGTGACCCCCTGGGAAGTCCTCGTGTTGCACCCCTTCTTTTTTAGAGTGAGTGAACGATCGATTTTATTGTATTTTTTCCCCTCTCTTTCTTTTATTTAATTCCATCACGCACACTTCTCGTCCCCGATTTCCCGTGTTCACCTCCCGCACTTGACGCTTCGCGACCCTAGTGCCTTCCCGATCCGCGTTTTGCGCATGGGGCCTGCGTGCTCGGCCCGAAAGCTCTCGGGGTTTTCCAGGACCCGAGGAAGGGATTGAATCGCGACGGAGCTGCCGGAAAAAACATGCGCGCCGAGGAGACCTCTGCGTGCATATGCTGTGGGCCCCACGGATCCTCCCGGATCGAAAGTTGGGCCCGTCCGAACTACGTGATGTGCGGTAGCGTCCTCTGTAAGAGAATAAATAGCGGCTACACTTGCGGGTGCGATCATACCAGCACTGATGCACCGGATCCCATCAGAACTCGAAGCTAAGTCTGCTTGGGCGAGAGTAGTACAAGGATGGGTGACCCCCTAGGAAGTCCTCGTGTTGCACCCTCTCTTTTTGCGAGCGAGCAAACGATCGATTTTATTGTATTTTTTCCCCTCTCTTTCTTTTATTTAATCCCGTCACGCACACTTCTCCTCCCCGATTTCCCGTGTTCACCTCCCGCACTTGACGCTTCGCAACCCCGGCACCTTCACGATCCTTGATCAGTGATTACTTTTTAAAAAATCTTTTTAAAATACTTTTATTTTTTCTAAAATACAAAATTGTACTTTTCTTACTTTATGTGTCGATCTCTTGTGATCGGTTTTAGTGGGATTGAAAAAGTAGTATAACTATGTTTGATAGTCAAGATAGAATATAATATGATAAGATTAAAATTATTATATCAAAAAATTTTAATTTCACTGTTGCCTTATGATTAAAATGTATTGGAAAATATTGATTTTAACACGGACCCATTGTTTAATAACGGACCAATGTAACATTGCCAACTAAACAAGATCTAAATTAGTAAATTTCCAGGGGTGTATTGGTTTAGGGTTTCACAGGATTTTAAAAGACTTTTTTTTATAAAAAATTGGTATTCAATCAGAATTTTATGTCACTTAAAAACAATTCATTGGTATTCATGTCATTTTAAAACAATCCATTGGTATTTATTCAAGACTTTTTATTATTTGAAAAGAATTCATTCGTTTTAAATAATATATAAATTTTAAAGGATTATTAAGTTAGATGGATTTAGCTCGATTTTGATGGACTTTTTAGCGGTATTTATATATACCAACAATTCCATTCAAATTTATGAGATTTTAGAGGATTCTTGTTCAAGTGTCTCAAAATAAATAATGAGCAACTCATATTTTATATTTTTAAGGATTTCAATCGAATCTAAATTTACTATACCTTTATTCTCTTCCTTCTTACCTCTTTGTTTACCATCGACACTATTGTTATTATTGTTGCTCTTCTCAATCTATAGAGTATTATAAAAATAAAAATGTGTGGAGTATAATTTTATGGATCTCGTTTACTTGTTTATCTTGATTTGGTGTGAGCTTTAAACTGGACATTTTTGTTATTTATAGAATTTTAAGGTTATCGAATGTGTCGATTTTCTTTAGGTAATTTCATAGCTTATTTCTATTTCTATGTGATTTCTAAGAAGAAATAATTCAAGTTTATTGTTTTTTGATTATGGCCTAATGAGAGAGAAAGAGAGAGATAGAGTTTTGTGTGTGATTATGCGTGTGTGAATTGGAGTTTGAAAGTATTGGTTTTGTGTTTTGTGTGTGTATGTATTTGTGAACTTGAGTTTTATATATATGTTTTATCATTATTATCATTATGTAAGTTTTAGGTGCTCATATTAAATTTTCCTTTTCAATATAATGACATGATCTTGAATGAATTTAGGAATTTAATTATAGGATTGTCAATTATTAATAGGCATAACTTTTGTTTTTAAATAGGTTAATTTGTAAATACATAAATAGCTAATGTTTGTAATGAATACCAAAATTTTGAATCTATTATTCAAACCCAATAATAAGAGCGATAAAATATTAATGCTTAGAGGATTAATATATCTATGAATATGTGGATGAATGCTATTTTTTATATGTGGAGGACTAGTATAGCAAGAGTGATAAGACGTTAATGAAAACAAAATTAAACTTTAATTATGAAGTTATGCAAAATCTTTTAAATCTTTTTTCAGCTTAAAAAGTGATTTAAAATCCTAATCCTGCATCTTTTGTTCTTCCTTTAGTTTTAAACCTTCTCTCCTATAGTTCGACACTACACACAATACAGAGAGCGAGATGCCGATCGACACACCATTTCCTTACCCACGCCAACAAAGACCACGCGCAGGGGATCCTCGCCCACGCCTGCTACCGTATCTACTCCACTCGCCTTACCACTACTTTTCTCTTACAATTCTACGATCAGGCGCCTATTCTGCTTTTGCTTCTTTTTTCTTTCGATTTTTTGAATAATATTTGCTAATTTTTTTTTTCTGATCGAAGTGCTGGTCGAATTCTCTTGCAGCTTGTTGAATCAGTGTTCTTCAGCACTTAGCATTGAGGTCGGGAAATATTCCGTGATCGAGGACCCGGTAGGCGATTTCGTTGTCGCAGCATTTGATGCCAGTCATTGTCCAGGTTTCTATTCTCTTTAAACATTTCGTGTTATCTGAATTGTGCATATTGGTGTAAAACTTGTATACAACTATGAAATACGTTTGCGTGATTTTCAAATTAACCATTAGTTTCTCGGACTTTGATAAGAAGAACGAGGAATATAATACACCTAATTGTCATTGTAAAGTGCTAATTTAACATATATGTAAAACTTGCTCTCTGTTTATACATGCTTTGCTGAGTTGATGTTTTGTTGAATCAAATGTTTTTCAGTTTCTAGATCAATATATAGTCTTTTAAAACGTTTGGATTAAGTGTGAAATTTGTTTATACTATTGGTGAACTTTACAAAAGGGAACAAATGGAAAAAATTATGTGTGGTAATGTGGTTTATGAACTTATGACTGAGGACAAAGGTCTCAAGCTCAAGTCCAACATTGCTTGGTCTTTGATTAATTGTTGCAACTTGCAACCACCAACAAAAGAGAAGAAAAAGAAAGTAAGACAAAAGTTGCGGAACGTTCTGTATTGATTAAGCTTCAAAATTTAGTTACAAACTGTAATGCTAGATTATTTATACGAACCTATTGCCTAATGACAGCTGTAAAGAGGGCGTGTCAAATTTAAATACAATTGTGCTTTGTCTATTTACAGTTCTGCGCTCACAAGTTTATGTAGCCTAAACAAGGGTTCTTCCTTTATTCGTCTTTACATAAGGTAATGACGGCATTTCATTCTTATCGGATTAGAGTATTAGTACATAACCTTATTTATACATATAGTATTACTGTATTAATTTATTATCTGTTTTAGCAAACTTGGTAGTTCCCTTATTGTTGCATCTTTTTCCCTTTTCTTCACTTGATTACAACTTTAAAGGTGGATAACTTTCTTTATACCCTTTTGCTTCCAGTTCATGTTCCTCACATACTTTCACTCGTACCACCTATGTCTGAACTGATCTTATGATTCTGCTGTAAAAGGATTCTCACAATCAACTTTAGTTTTTTCATTCAGGAGCAGCAACATTTCTATTTTAAGGAACTTTTGGCAATATTTTCCACACAGGAGATTGCAGATTAATCCCCGTGTGTTTGATAAGTTTACCAGACAAGTACATCGGCATGAAAGCCAAAGAACCAAAATGTCTACTTGATTTTGTCTTCTTAGATTGCACATTTGGTCAATTTCACTCGAACATGCCCAGCAAACACTCAGCGAAGCAACATGCATACTTCTTTAATCATCCTTGACTATATTCTTCTTGGCCAATGGACATTACGTGGTTTGATATTTGAGGTACCTTTTAATATCTTACATGAACGCTGCTCTGAAGCAAGCTGTCAATTAGAATTACTAAAATATTAGTAAGTACTTAACTATGATGATCTATGTTGCTTGTTAAAACCTTCAGGTGTGGAGTGATGGATATCTTCACTAATTTTCTGAATCAAAAAACCATTCTGAAATGCTGGCTTAGGGAATTATGAGCGAACTTATGGATTCACTGATTTAATACTATTGGCAGTAGGACAACATAATACCACATGTTTAACTCTGCACCTCTAAGATGTTTGAACTAAGTTTTGTTGATTTGGCTTGGCAAGTGACCAAGGAATCCTAAATTTCTAGCTATGTGGAGAGACAAATTGTAGCCAAATAACTAATCAGAGAGTATGTATAAATTATCAAGGCTCAGGATTACCATCATTGTATACTTTTCCCCCTTTATGATTCTTAGATCAGCAGATATATTGAGTGCACTTTAATGTGAATCCAATTGTTTGCGGACCCGGTTATCAATCGTATAGGTAAACATTGATGCACGTACAATGTATCAGGCGAATGATCTTCTGGGTCAAGAAGATATACTTTCAGAGGTGTCACAAACATTTGGTGAAAAGATATGTGTAGATAAAGCCAGAAATTTGGCATGTATGTTACTCAATTACACTCATCTACAGAAGAACTGGATTTGGCCTTGCAAGTTGCAACTACTTGGGAGTAGTGTCATCAACACCTAACTGCAGGGCTATGGAGCTGGACTATGGTAAGAAGCACAATTTTAAAAATCAACAAGCTTTTAGTGTCTCTTTATGCAAACTTCTAGATATCAATGCAGTTGAATCTTTAGTTCTAGATGGCTCAAAGAAAAATTTGAGTTGCTTGCATGTGGAGGTCATCTGCAATGGACTAGTTCACGAACTTATCAAATTAATATAAAAATATACTCCCTCCGTTTCACATAAACATGCATCTTTTGCAATTTTAGTACGTTTCACATAAACATGCACCTTCTATTTTTGGAAATTAATACCACTTTTTTGTGGGTCACAATCTTCACTAGCATTCAAATCAATTATATTTTAACACTTAATAATATCTTTTTGTAGGTCCCAATTTCCACTACCATTCAAATGAATCAAATCAACTACTCTCTCTGTCCCACTAAAAGTGGCCACGTTTGACCAAAAAGCTCTCATAGATTTGGTCAAACGTGACCACTTTTAGTACTAACTGCATTTTCCTTGAAAAAAGTTATATTGTTATTGCTTCTCTAGAATACTATGTGTGAAGTCCCTCTAGTATTAATCATATGGTCCATAAGGTCACCATATCTTGGATCTTCCTGGAATATGTGTAAGCAAGAATCAGTGACTTAATGCTAAGATCACAAAATGAAATGACGAGTTTGCTAGAGAATGCATCTTTTTTAACTGAAAGTGACTGATTGAAATTTGTTTAAACACCAATAGGTCTTTTAACGAAATGGGACCCATTCAAATATTTTAAAGGTCATTTATCATTTATTGTTTAAGAATGAAAATTATTTTTTATTTTTAGTGTACATGGTATATATATTGCTTTCTAAAATCTTGGTACTGGCATGCCACTGGAGTATGAAAGATGCTGCTCGTATATGTGTATACACACACCCACACATATACGTATATGTATATTGATTTTGATTTGGTGATCAAAAATTTTATGAGCCTTAAATGTAGTGCTTGTGGGTACAAACCAGAGCTTGTCCTTTGGGCCTTCTATTATGGAAAAACTTATTTCTGAGTTTATTACTTGCATATCTGCAAATAACATTTTTACTTGATAGATTCTGACATATATGAAGCAGTTAATTGATTTATGCTTATTTAACTGAGTGTCTTTAGTATGATGCCCCAATGTTCTTCATACAAGAATATTTTGAACAAAACATCAGGTTCTAATCTTATTTTCTTTTTCCTTCTGTTCAATCTGGCTCAAAGAACTATCTGTCATTAGGTATGCAAAAATGTACTGGTTGAAGAATGAAATGGCGGGAAAGAAAAATTTGCAACGTGTGTACCTCACAACTGAGACACCTACGTTTCAAGCTTTACTCCTTACTTTTCTTTATTTGAAAAGTTCTTTCTGTTTCCTAATGAGTTTCTACATGGAAAATAATGGTAAGCCAAGCACAAAAGGACAGCAGGTTTACTTGAAGGACAATTGTGACCAGTAAAATCAGTTCCTCCAGAAACATGTCTTCAACCTCCAAGAAGTTGAAAAGATGCATGGGACAGCAAACATCGTGAGCTTAATGAAACTCCAGCAAGGTACTGGAAGTGGAAAATGAGTATTAGATTCACGTATAGGTGTTGAAAATAAAATAAAATAATAAAAAGGAAAATAAGTTTCAGCTTTAAATTCCAGTTTATGACCTTAGCTTGAGTCAATTTTCTTCATATAGTTATTTTTTTTTATGTTTGTTTCTGGTGTATTCTCGAAAAACTCATGTAGGATGTTTAACTTCACCAAATTCAGCCATTTTAAAAGTTAAAAGGCATTGAATGATGACGTTATTTGTAATTTGTCCTAGGAGATGGCTGCATTTATAAAAACGTGCTGCATATTATACTTATGTTGGATTTTCTTCATGTTCCCATCATTTCCCTGTGAAGGCTGTGCAATAGACTCTGCTTCCTTTTCTTATTTTTTGTATATTTGAAAGCGGAAAGCTTTCCAAAATTGCAATCAAAGAGTCGAGCCACCAGATTTTTTTCATTTCTGAAATTTGCTTTTCCGCTTTGTTATTGCGACAACAATTAATATATTTTGAAATCCGCATGCATCAACCACACTAATAAAGCAAATTCTCTTTAAAATTTATCGTTTAAATTTTATTTTCCTTTTATTTGCTTGTATTCAATTATATTCTGATATTATAAAAGTGGTGGATGCTTCTTTTTGGTTCATGTAAATAATGTTCCTTTTAGGGATTTTAGAAAAAAAAATGGTATGCATTATTAAATTCTGCAAGCTATGCGTTTCTTCACGCTAGTTTTAGGAAATGATTCCTTTGGGTAGGGATGAGCTTAGTGCACAAAGTACACGCCCAATAAAGGTGTTGACGAACGGAATTTAGTCATTTACAATGCTAGAATACGCTACTGTCCGTTACATATGTTGACAATGTAACCTGATTCTGTGAATAGTAGGTGTGATATTTATGCAATCCGTCCAAATTGACAAAATCAGTTTCAAATATTATACATCGCCAGCTATGCATTGATGCATTTCTCTTATCTTATGTCCTCTATAAATTCTAATTCGAGTTTCTTACTTCAGAAGCCGCAGAAATAAATGAAGTGATCTTTTAAGAGGCTCTAAATTTCTCGAATGGCAACCTTGAGAACGAGTGGCAGAGGAAAGCATTGCAGCAAATCGCACTGGACACATGAGGAAGACAAGCTCCTAACTAGCCTCGTCCAGAAATACGGTCCAGCGAAGTGGGATCACATAGCAACTCATGTCCAAGGGAGATCAGGTACCATTTCCCTTGTTCCCTAGGCTTCATCCGAGTCATTTTTGAACTATGCACGACTGCATGTCACTTTCTGTTTTTTTTCTAATGTTAAGAGATGAGATCTACTTGTTGTTTCTTCATAGGGAAGAGTTGTAGGATAAGGTGGATCAACCAATTGCACCCGGGAGTTGACAAAAGGCCATTCAGTGTAGAAGAGAAGCGAAGGCTCCTTCTTCTTCACAGGGAATTTGGAAACAGGTGGTCTACTATCGCGGATTACATCCCTGGTCGAACAGATAATCAAGTGAAGAATCAGTACCATATGATGGTGGGGACCAGGTACAAAAAAGGCGAAGGCTCGTCTTCTAGCAGCGATCTTCATGCAAATCTGGACAATGGATCTAGAGGTTTGTCTACATCAATGTTTCCTCTTGGTTCACAGTTTTCCGATGTTACCAGTCAAGGAACGAGGCCTTCATTCACTGGCGGTTCCTCTTCTGTCTATGGAAAGGCTGAAACTTTAACTGGTGGTGGGGCATCCTCTTCCATCTTGAGCACCCTCGGTTCTAATCCACATCAGATAGAAAGGTATGGGAACCCCATGATTTCGGACGCAAATTCTGCAGGCATTCGTGGTCATCAATTTATTGACTTTTTGGGAGTTGGGAGTTCAGATTAAAAGAGTAGTTGCTTTGTCGTTCTTCTTGTCACGCTTATTCTCATCGTAAGCGTAGTTTATCTATTGTGGGAGTCATATGATGAGGAATTTTCTGTTAGCAAAATGGCAAGGACTAAGATTTCCTGGGGTTTATCTAAATAAAATGTACTCTTTTCACTTTTGAGTAATTTGAAGTGTGCTGATGATTAATTTGGTCAAATGCTATGCTTGGTTATAGTAGACTTTTGTTATGTATTTGAATGTGTGGAAAATTGTTGCTTTGCATATTAGGACATTTAACTTTGCTAATAGAGGTTGGCACTCTTTAAAGTGAAACGTTTAAGTCGAGATTTTCTATGCTTGAATTCAATTAAGATAAGTGGAAAAGAACAGTTTTTCTTTTTTCTTTCATTATTTTCAGTTCAATGTAGATAGTGGAAACAAGGATTACCCAAGTTGGTTATTTTTGTATCTTGACTAGGGCTGCAAACGAGCCGAGCTGAGCTGAGTAGTGGTCTGCTCGGGTTCGGCTCGTTTAATATTTTACATGTTCGGGCTCGGGTTATTCGAGTTGAACTTTAAATTCGTGCTCAAGCTCGGCTCGAGATAAAATATTTGAGCTCGAATTCAGCTCGAGTTCGGCTCGTGTCCGATTCGGACTTGAGCTCGAATTTGGTTCGTGAAAAGCTCGAGTTCGAGCTCGTTCCAAAATACATGATTTAAACATATATTCTACAATTTCTTACACAAATGCTAAAGCTCATTTACAGGCTCGATTAGAGGTTCGATTAAGAGTTCGTCAACCTGTTCGCGAACAAGTTCGATTAATATACGAGCCGAACATGTTCGCAAGCAAAACAAGTCGAATACCATACTGCTCGAATTCGGCTCGTTAATTTAGTCGAGCTCGATTTCGGGCTCGAGTTCGGCTCGTTTGTTAACGAGTTCGAGCTCGAACGAGCTTTCACCGAATTGAGGACCGAGTAAGTCCCGATTAGCTCAGCTCGTTTGTAGCCCTAATAGTGACTATAGCGTTGCTCGTATTTCGTTTAAGATCGTAAATCAATAAATCAAATCCTGTTCATGCTATTTGTTTACGATTTGAAATATATATTATATGGTTCGATTTTTTTTGTTAAATAAATTATGATTCATGCTTTTCATTTGATTTGATTTGAAAAAAACACAAACCATAATCATGATATTTATCTCGACTTTAAAACGAAGAATTGGTTTATTTATTGTTTTAAATAAAAATTATTTGATTGATCGTATTTCCTCCATTTTAAGAAAATTAGTTTTGTGTACTTTATTAATTAACGATACAGAGAGAGTATTGACTAAGGCTTAAACTTTCAAAATACAAATATTGATTAAAATAATAAACTATTACTGAACGTAATAACTCTAACAAATGAACTTATTTTTATTTTTTTAAATTCTTATTTTTACTTTCTCTACCTAATATGTTTCTCCGATTCTTAATTAATAGAATTTTTTTGTATTTTTTAATGTTAGTGTTATAACTCAGATACACAAATGTGAAGAAAAAATAGCAACAAACGAAAAAAATAAAATATAAAAGAAAATGATAAGTAAAACACGAACAATGAAGAAATATGTATTTACTGTAGAAATAGGAAAAATATAAATTACAGAGAAAACAATTAGGATTTCTCATATTATTACTATCTAACTACTGATATTGAGAGTATATTGTATGTTACGGCTATGTACAATTATTTACATGTCTTTATAGACAAAATTCAATCATAGTACAAAGTCCATTAACTTGGGCCCAAACATGAGGTCCAACAGTAATATTGGATTTCAAAAAAATGGACAAGACAACAAACAACGATCGATGAATAGATCGGCTCAACAAAGAGATCCATAATAGCAGTTTGATGTTACAGTTAGTGATCTATCCTCGCAACATCCAAGATAATATGTTTTGCAACATCTCTCAATCTGCTCACAACGTAACGTGCCCAAATAGACAGACTTATCCACGCAAGTAGACAATCAATTTGTCCTAAATGATTTACTCTAGTCGACCTGCCAACCAATCAGTGATCTGGACATGACCTGGACAATCGACATGCTTTCTCCTATTGGTTAGTCAACCAACAATGACATGGAAAACTGATCTGCTCCCATCGACCTGGATATTCGATCTACGCTTGTTGATCTGGTAGCCTTCAGCGAACTAAATAAATGCAAGACATTACAACAATTAGTTTAGTTTATGTGTTGTTATTTTATTATTATGCTAGAGAATGACATGTGGCATGTGGTCAGGGATGAAACCACAATAGAGCCTGGGGCCCAAAATTAGAAACACTCTATCAAAATTAAAGTAATAATCATATCTCACTCGGTCCATTTATCAACCTTATTGTGAAGTAATTATTTTGTACTATGTTTGAGTCTCTTTAGCTACATTTCGATACTCATTTATGTCCCGTTAAAAGTGACCATATTTTTTTATTGGACCGTCTCATTAAAAGTGACAACTTTTCCCGAAAGGGACTACAAATTTACCTTTAAAGTACTAAATTCTACGTTTTTTTTAACTCACAACACTTTATTTTTTTTGATTTTCGTGCCAGAGTCCTTATGGTCGCTTTTAGCGAGACGAAGGGAGTAGTTTTTAGTTTTTGAGTTTAATTTATTTGTCTTCTATTTTTCTACTTTAGTTACTTATTTCTAGTTTTAATTTTAATATATAATTTTAAATTAACTTATCTATCTTCTTTTTTACTTTAGTTACTTATTTCTTGTTTTTATTTCTTATATTCTTTTAGTTACTTATTTCTTGTTTTTATTTCTTATATTCTTTTTTAGTATAACTGATTTATCATCTATTTTTTTAGTTATTTATTTCTTATTTTCTTATTGATATTTTTGAATTTAATTAAATATAAATATTTTTAATTATAATAGGGACGTAAAAATTATATTTTTAATCAAATAACTTATTTTGAAAAAAAATCTCATAATCTTTCATTTATCAAAATAAATGGTTGCTAAATTTTCACATTTATTACTTAAAGATTTTTCTTATATATATATATATAAATTGTATATTAAGATCTTCAATTTATTTGGATTAGTAATACATATGTTAAAATAATATTTTTAATCAAATATCGAATTTTATAATAATTTATTTATTAATATATGTATCACAGATAAAACTGTCACAACATGCTCGATCAAACCTGCCTAGTCAGAGTACTTGAGATTTGGGTAGGAATCAACTTCAAAATTTTAGTTATAAAAATAAGGGTGATATACCATAACTACCCTATTACCCTATTAGCTAACTTCTATCCACAAAATACCCTAATTGTAAAAGTTACCCCAAAACTACCCAAAAGGACTATAATACCCCACTACCTCACAGTAAAAGGCACCCAATTATATCTGTCAGTGCACTGCACCCAATTGTACCTCTTAATCCGTGCACTGCACCCAATACTCATGATATATAAATCTATATATTTACGTATATATTCATTTATATAATTTACGTATGTGGCAGCCAAAATAGGGTAGATGTCGGTCTCGTAATCTGTGCCATGACTCCAACTCTTCGCCAACTCATGCGTGGGGTCCTCGCGTCAGCCAGCTTTATGTCATACCAGTGATGTGTCGCCCAGCCAACTATTCTTCCCCGCCTCATGCGCTGTTGCATGCATTCCTGGTCAAAAATGCACTTATTTTTATAAGGAAAGAGATAGCATGCATGTATAAAGAGAGGGTGAGAGTGTTTTCATTCTTGAATATGCTATAGCCGGGTTTTGCAAATACAGAGAGAGGGAGAAGTTTTCGCCGGGTTGGGGTGTTTTTCGCTGGGTTGGAGTTATTTTCGCCGGGTTTTGCTAATTTTTTTTCAATTCTCCAGGTAAATAAAATTTATTTCATCAATCAATTCTAGTAGTTTGATTTTTTTTTAAATCCATGCTGACCTAATTATTTTTTTAATTCATTGTTTCTCTAGATTTTGTTCGTGGAGTTATTAAGTTCGAGAGAGAACTTTTTCGAAAGAATTGTTCAAATTGAACGAGGTTTGCAAAATTCTTAATAATAATTGTAAAAATCATTAATTTAATTTTTTTTATTTAGAAACTTGAGTTTGATCTAAATATTTAGGCCGGAGAAGCGGGAGAGCAACGATTTGTTTCGTGGAAAACAATGGCAGAAGAGGTATTTTCTTAAAACTGTTAATTATGATTTATATTTGATAATAGAGATATTTATTGTGATTTATAAGTGATTATGATTAAAACACAATTAACAATTTTATATAAAATTGTATGACTATGTTTCACATTATTTTAAAGCATATTTGATTATGTATGTTTTCTATTTATTTCATTAAAATTTACTTATTTAATTTAATTTGTGTACGAAAA